>JBCEWC010006266.1:0-23357 GCA_038996855.1 Solanum aculeatissimum
GGTGAGCCTCAAAGCTTGTCGAGGCCCCGCTCTTCTATGTAGAGGCATGTTTTGGACAAATCTTACTCTTGTAAATTAGACTTGTATGTTGGGTATTTGGATTTGTATTATGATATTACTTTCCACTTGATCTATGATTATGTTCTCATGTTATGGTAATGGCTTATGTTTTCCCGTGTTATTATAATGAATTGAATGTTATGTATGGTGTATGGCTATATGCTATGTGCAAGCATGTCTATTCCCTCTCCCGTATTGTCCCCATAGCTTGAGTTCCAAGTCCCTAAATCCTTAGAGCTTATGTGCTACATGCTTTAGCTTCCGCGTTTCCGAACCGATGATGAGTGTGATGATGCTATGATGGCTTGATCGATGGTCTTCGGGTCCTCTTTCGCCATGTCACATCTAGGCTCCCTATCTGGGTCATGAAAGAAACCAAAAATTTAGAACCTAAGATTAGTCGAGCCTTAGAACTCTGAATATGGTGTTTCAAAATTCAAAATTAAAGTGCATCTCGTAAACTATCAATTTGACCACCGAACCAATTCCACTAGCCGCTGAATGGTCCGATTTTGACCATCTAAATTAATATAACTGGAGTAGAGTTATACGTTGTCAAGCACTATTTAGCGCGTTGCCAAATGGGTACTTCAGGCATGACTTTGGCAGCCCTTTTTGAACTTTTACAACTTTGAACACCCCAAATTTAACCTTCTTATTGGTCCCTTGTATTTTATTGACCTACTACATTCCCATTTTGGTAAATTCCAATTGTACAAACATAATTATTCCTTCTATTCTTGCACCTTTTTGGATCAAACACCTTCTCGGGAGATTCTTCTCTTTTGAATATTTGAATATTCCCAAGTAAACTATGAACAAGATGAAGATCCAAATAAAAACCCTTAAAATCTTTTGCTCGAAAATTCACGAAATTTGAGATTTAAGCTCTCTTTGGTAGAGAACAAACCCCAATACTTTTTAGCTTTCAATTCCCAACCAAATTCTTCAAACCCAAAGACCCACTTTGTTCTTTTTCAAGTTCTCTTCAATCAACAATGGTGGAATCTTCAATATGCCTCCGAACATCACCAAATCATAGTCTAAGACTAAATTAATGTTAGAGAATACAAATCTAATATTAGAAAGTTCAAACACGATTCAAATCAATAAAAATATTTTTAGAATTTTCTTAATAACATTTTTGGACTCTTTTTTTGTAGTAATAACCCAAGACTAGAATTGTAGGAATGAATCTAAGCCTTGCTTTTATACTTAAATAATGCAATACAAAACACGAAAATGAGATCAAATGCAAAATTAAAAGAGAAGAAAGTAAAGATTGATAGATAGACACAAAAAAAGGAAATCAACATCAACCAAAAGGTATATTAAACCTTAAGACGTCACTTGATTAATCCTAAGATAGCACCTACTTCTTATAATGACCTCAAGGGAAATTGGATTCCCAAGGATCCCCCGTTTCTAAACAAAGGTCAACCAAAGCTTATTTCAAGTTCTCAAACTCACACAAGGAGTATTGTTCATTAATATTTAAAAAATAGTCTACCTAGAAATGAGAAACTATGCGCTATTTATAGTCTTAGGTAAATTGTTACATAAGCGGTCGAAAAGTGGCCGAAAATTGATAAAAAGGCTGTCAAAATGGCCATTGCCTTTTTCATTCAGCAGATTGCCAAATTAGAACCTCATCACCATCTTGAAAACTCTTGAAGATTGAACATTTTGGAACATTTGGTGATCTAATTTGCCATCGCTGAACTCGATTGGTGGATCACTGATTGCTTCCTCGATCTCCAAAGTGGATAGTGTCTCCATTGCTTCGTCTTTAATTTTCTGAGATATCTTTCACACATAAAATCCTTTCTTTGGCTCCAAAAAAATCTCAAGTACCTCTAACTTCATGAATAGCCCTTGCACCTTTTGAAGTTATCGTGCTTGGCTCCTAGTGAATGGACTTGATCCGATGGGGTTGGCATCACTTCCGCTCCATGTGGCACATTCAACTTATTGGTTCCTCCAAAGGACTTTAACGAACGCTAAATCCTTGTTTCTCACTCTCTTTACTTGCCAATCTAATATCTCCATTAAAAATTCTTCATATGTAAAATTCTCCTCAAACTCACATCCTCTAATGGGACTATGGAATTTTTATCCCCATGACCTTCCTCAACAATGAAAAATGAAACACTAGATGAATCATATTTATTTCAAATGGCAACTCTAACTCATAAGCCACCTTGCCAACCCTTATCATAATTTTATAAGGCCCCACATACCTGGGCTAAACTTTTCTTTCTTGCCAAAATTGATGACACCCATCATAGATGACACCTTCATGTAGACCCAATCACCAATACTAAATTCAAGGTCCCTTCTCCTCACATCGGAGTAAGACTTTTGTCTACTTTGAACGGTCTTCAATCTTTCTCTTATGAGCCTCAGTTTTTCCATGGCATCCATAAAAATATTTAATCTAACAAATGTTATTTCTCTAACTTTAAACCACCCAACTAGTATCCTACATCACCTACCATATAGAGCCTCAAAATACACTATGTCAAAGGTTGAGTAAAAACTATTATTGTAGGCAAACTCGATGATAGATAAATGATCATCCCAAGTTCTTTTAAATTCCAAGAAACAACCTCTTAACATGTACTCTAATGTTTGAATTGCTCTTACGGCTTGCCCATCAGTTTGACAATGAAATAAGGTGCTTAACTTTACTTTAGTACCAAGACCTCTTTGGAATAACTTCCAAAAATGAGAGTTAAATTATGTCCCATGATCCAATATGATGGAAAATTGAATCCCATACAACCTCACCAATTCTAGGATATATAAATTGACATAATCTTCAACATTAAATGTTTTCTTGACCAACAAGAAAAGAGCCAACTTCATGATTCGATCAACTATCACCCATATAGAACCAATGTTCCTATTGCTCTTAGGCAACCCAACTACAAAATCCATGTTAATCTCGTCCCATTTCAAAGTAGGGATCTCAATATTTTGATCCAAGACACCCAACATTTGGTGTTCAACCTTAACTTGTTGACGATTAAAGAATTCGACCACAAATTTAGCAACGTCCTTCTTCATTTCATTCTACTAATACACTTCTCTCAAGTCTTTCTACATCTTAGTGGATACTTGATTTTGCTCAGCCCACATATTTACGTAGAGGTTAAAATGGTCATTATCAAGTATTTAACCTAACAATGGTTAGGATTGATCCCTCGAGGAATATGGTATTCTCTAGATTAGCACAACTTGTAAATTGAATTGATTAACCCTATTATCTCTAATAAAATAGGAAAATAAACACAAAGAGGGGAGGGAGGTGGGGTTGTAAGCGAAAGTAAAATATAAACTAAAGTGCACGTGTTTGTAATCAAGAGAAAAGTGAACTAGGGCTATGTGTTCCCCACGACTCCCTAACTAAGTGCTCTTAGATACTTGGAACTCTTTTTTGGTGTGTAGGTGCAGGACAGTAAGTTATGTTCTCCTAAACCCTTGATCCGACGTATAGGTGAATTTCATTACATTACTTGATCCGTCTCTGTGATGTTTCTTTACTAACCCTTACTCAATCCCAGTAAAAATTTACTAATTTAGTTAGATTGATTAGTTGAGAGAAATTGATCAACTCATATTAATTAACTCTTTTCCTGTTACTTACTTCCTTGATCCGACAAGTGATACTAGGATAGTTCTAACGTTGGCCACCATTAAAAATTGATTAAAATGAAGAGATTAACTAATACATCCTAACACCATCCAAGAATTTGCAAGTTATCCAATTTTATCTGAGTTAGTTCGTCATAGTTCCCACAACCATAGTTGTGGATTTAGCCATGCATGCTTGGAATGTTTTCAGAAATTATGCAAGAAGAAGACATAATTAAAGTACTTACGCACAACAATAGATGAACATAAATCCAACTTCTCAATATAATTGCAAACTTGAACCAAATGATTGTAGTAAAATCTCAAAAATGAAGTTCACAATCAAGCTATATTTTTCATCCTAGGTTGTTTTCTCACGTTCTCTTCCTCTCTATTGTTGTATCTATCTTTAAAAAATCTAAAAACATATTTATAGTACTTAAAATATGAAGTCAAAATTAAATAGGATAAGTGTGTCTTCATCATTTATGGATATCTTTTACGGCTCATGTAGTAGTTCATGACTCATGAAAGAGGTCTCATGGAATGTAGTTACATCCAACAGGCGATTTTCATGAAACCTTTCCACTGTCCATGGAGGATTCCACGACCCGTGAAGGGTCTCATCCGTACCATTGTTTATCAACTTTTCCATCTTTGATCTTTGCTTCACGATCACACTGTACGACTCATATGTTGGTTCACGACTCATGGTCCTCTATCGTAGAGTGCAACTCAATTTTCACCCCTGCATTGGAAGAACAAATGAAACCTCCTCTATGATTTATGAAAGGACCCATGACCCGTAGAGGGTCTCGTATACCTAAAAAAACTACAACTTCTATGTACTTCATGCCCAAAGTCAAGCCAACACTAAACCTTTTCAAAATAATAGAAACTCACATCAACCCTACTAACATCGCCTTGATAACACACAAAATCCCAAGTCTTAAGTATTAAAAGTGTTGTATTTTTATAGAACGTCAGTGGAGACGGGATGAATGGAATAGGAAGAATTGTGAGCTTCTTTAAATATCAAATTTCTAAACCCCATCAACATTCGACACATATTATATCCCTTGGTAACTAAGTATTCCATCTCGCCTTTTTGAGAAGTCCTCTTTATTTCATTCACAAAGGCATTCAATTCAACCAAGGCGGGATCAAGGTCTTGCTTAAATTTGACATCCGATGAATCAGAACCATTTAGTATCATCACACTAACATTCCTGGCATCACTCAACTTTACCTCCAACCTAGCCAACCTATATACTTCTTTTGTAAATCCCCTCTTCCCATCATCTTCAAGGTGTGACACACTACCCATTGACATTTTACTGATATAACACCCTATATTTTCTACACGCTAGTCCTATTTATACGACACTTGGTACAATCTTATGGTATAGGTGATGGACTAAAATTTTCATATGAGTAGTGGTAATTTGAGTTGGGTTGGGAGGTGATGCAATGTCCCACATATTTTAGCGGGTGCGAGTCAAAGCTAAGCTCGATGATAGCTTTCAAATTTGGGATAAAAAGGTGCTATTTGAGTTTAAACTTTAAAGTAAGATATTAAGATACAACGTGGGGGATCAAGGATTAGGAAAATGAAGTAAAATTTATGAGATGCTTGCTTGACTAAATTCATCTAGTAGGTGACAAGTAGGTATATCACCTACATGGACATCTTGAAAAACTTAATGAGAGCTCTAGTTTGATTACCTATCCAAGCTAAATAGACTTAATAAGGGAAAGTAGGTGCATCACCTTGTTTGACCCTTGAATAACTAAGAAATGACTAAGTAGGTGCATCACCTACTTAACAATTTGTGGCAAATAATGACCAGAATAGAGACGCCGGAATTTCCATATTATAGGGTCACATTTACTTCATTTTCCTCTCTATTGTTACATAGAAAAACAATATTTCACCCTTGCACTCCCCCCTTCTATCAAAGCTTATAACAATCACCTCAAAATTCTCCTTGGGTTCTTGGAGAAAAATTCCCTCTTTCTAGTATAGATAAAAAGAAATCTTGTGTGTTTAGCTTGATTCTTACATAATATATTACTCTTTCGTGATGCTCATGTTTAAAATATGGGGAAAACCTTTCCCCAAGTTGACTGACCAACTCTTCTTTATTACTAAGAGAGCTTTCTCTTTTTATTTTGTTAAAGTGAGAATAAATGCTTAATCTTTTGAAGGAGTACAAGTTAAGAGAGAAAATATTCAAAAATTAAGGTTGGATACTGCCCTCATTTCATACCTATATTTATATGTAGGCTTGAATAGAGAATTGTTTACACATCATTGTTAAGAACTCAAGGGAAGGTGGTCGGAATTGCTAGTAATATTTTCTAATTATACTAAATAACGTTGAGGCTACTTAGGAACTGCATACAATTGTTATTGTTAATAGGTAGTGAGGGACCTCAGAGAATTGTTAATGAGAGTTATAATAAAGCATGAAGTGATTAGTTATTTTATCTACCTATGTTTCTAAATAATATGAAGGATATGTTGGGACTGTTTAATGGCCGTTTTATGTGTAATGTTGATAGAGGTAGATTGGGGTAATTTTTGAAACGGATGTGTGAATTTACATTAATGTATATAAGGAGGGTGCGGCAATTCCCCATTAGTGTAAGGGTTATGTGGACCTATTATCCATTTTTATAGATTTGGAGTCATGACAAAAGTTGTATTAGAGTAGGTCATCTATGTGAGTCTACAAAGTCATGTCTATATAGAGTCTTGCTTATGGGTGTGTTGTGTACCACATCTATAAACATGAGGCTATAACTCATTTAGGAGTTGCCTCTTTCATTTTATTTCTTAGACCATTCCATAGAGCCATTATTGTAGGTTGAGCATGTCTAACCCTTAAATTATTTGTTTTATATATAGCAAAAAATGTTTGTCACAAGAAGAATAAGTACAGGGAAGTAGATAGATCTTGGAGAAGGGACCAACAAATCACAAGCTAGACATAATCAAAGTGAGATTCCATATAAGTCTTTATCACAGAGTTCCCCGACTCCACTGCCTCCAGAAGAGCTAAAGAGGGAGACAACACCTCAAGAGCCTCCTATTAATGCTACTAATAAAGATTTAAGGATTGCGGTCCAATTATTGACTCGTATAGTTATTGGGTAAGGAAAAAAGCAAGAAGGTCTAGTTATAGGTACTATTTATGTAGATAGGGTAGCTAGCACATAAATACGTGACTTCCTTAATTTGGACCCTCCTTCATTCACTGGGTCTGACCCTAATAAAGATCCACGTGACATTATTGATCAAATCCAATGGACCTTAGATTTTATGGATGTAACCGGTATAGAAGTTATTGAGCTAGCAACATACAAATTAAATGGTGTGGCTATATTATGGTATAAATCATAGAATCAAGCCAGGGGTGTAGATACACCTCTAGCTATTTGGAAAGAGTTCATAAATGCATTTCTTGACAACTATCTGCCATTGGAGATTCGAAACGACCATGCGGATCAATTCTTAAATCTTCACCAAGGACGTTTGAGTGTGAGAGAGTATAGTCTCCAATTTAATTCCATGGCCAGGTATGCTTCTAATATGGTTATTGCTATGGATGTTCGAGTTCATCGATATATGGATAGATTATATCTCTACCTTGTTAGAGATTCTACCATTGCTTCCTTGAATAAAGACATGGATATAGCAAGGATGCAAGCTTTTGAATAAAAGTTAGAGGATCAATGGCAAAAGAGAAGGATATAAGAGTCTGAAAGAGCACAGTGCCGGAGGGCTAGATCTATAGGGCTATTTACATCATCCCAAGTTTATTTTAAGCCTTGATTTTTTAATAAACCATCTAGGTCATAACCTTTTACTACTTTACAGCTAGTGCACAACCCCAACATCAAGGGTCTAGGGGAAATCAATTTGGGCAACAAGGTGAAATCCAATGTTCACGAACAGTAGAGCACCAACAACAGGGGAGTATGAGAAAATCAAGACCTCATTGACAACTTTGTAAGAAATATAGAAAGACCCATCTAGGTGCATGGAATTTTGGGATAGATATTTATTTTTGACGTAGTACACCAGGTCATATGATGAGAAATTACCCTCAAAGGGATATGAATGGCATGGACCAACCTACTAGACCAGTTGTTGCATCATCATCGACAGTGCCTTAGTTAGGTAAAGGTCCACAATTGTTGATAGGTCATGGTAGTAGAATTAGAGGAGTAGTTAAGTCTAGTGGAAATTAAAATTACACATATGCTCTAGGAGATAGGAAAATTTTGGAGGCTTTCTTGGATGCGGTTACAAGTACATTGTCCATCTTTTCGCATAATGTATATGCATTAATTGATCCAGGATCTACTCTATCATGTATTACTCCATTAATTATTTGGAAGTTCAAAAGAGTATCTGAATTATTGATTAATCCATTTGAAGTGCCTACGTTAATTGGTGAGTCTATTGTAGCAAGAAGGGTCTATCATGATTACATAGTAACTATTTTTTACCGTCACACATTGGTTGACCTTTTCGAGCTAGAAATGGTTGATTTTGATGTTGTAATGGGTATGGATTGGTTGGCTTCTTGCTATGTCATAGTGGACTGCCAAACTACGATGTTGCAGCTCCATTTTCTAAAGAAGGCAACCCTTGAATGAAAAGGTAATATTAGGGCGACAAGAGGTTGGTGTATTTCCTATTTTAAGGCAAAGAAGATGGTGTCCAAAGGCTACATATGCCATTTAGTGAGGGTAAGAGTTATAGATGCGGATCCCCCAACCTTTGATATGTTTCAGTGGTAAATAAATTTCCAGATGTATTTCCTAAAGATCTCACAGGTTTGCCTCCTGAATGATACGTTGAGTATGGTATTGATGTTCTCCCAAATACACAACCTATATCCATTCCCCCATATAGAATGGCCCCGACAGAATTACGAGAGTAAAGGAGCAAATAAAATATCTGATAGAAAACGGATTTTAAGGCTTGGTATGTTCCCTCAAGGAACACCAATTTTATTTGTACGCAAGAAAGATGGCTCGTTGAGGATATACATTGACAACCGATAGTTAAATAAGGTGATGATAAAGAAGAACTATCCCCTTTTTAGAATTGATGATTTATTTGATCAATTACAGGGTGCTAAGTATTTTTCAAAGATTGACTTGAGTCGGTTTATCACCAAGTAAGAGTCAAAAATCAAGATATATGCAAGACAAATTTTCAAAAACATGGTATGGTCATTTTGGGTTCCTAGTCATGTTGTTTAGGCTAATAAATGCACAAGTTGTTTTTATGGATTTGATGAATATGGTGTTTAAGATATTTTTGGATGTGTTCATGATAGTATTCATAGATGATATTTTGGTGTATTTGAGATCGTAAGGGTATCATGCTAATCACCTACGACAATGTTACAAATTCTTTGTGATCGTACATTATATGGAAAGTTTTTCTAAGTGTGTGTTTTTGTTAAGATTTGTGGCATTCTTGAGGCACATTATGTCTGATGAAAGAAAAGGGTTGATATCCAAAAGATAGAAGTTGTGAAGAACTGGCAAAGACTGTAAGGACCCATAGTATGGAAAGCCTTAACGATGCTTAAAAATAGATTCCAGAAGTTTTTGACTGCGATGATACCCCATAGTCATCTCCACTTGTCGTGGAGGGGGTCCACGAGCCGTGGAGGAGGTCTACGAGCCGTGAAGGCTTCCTAGGGGTGTCCCTTGTCCTTGTGTATGGTGTGTTGTGGCTTAAGGTGGATTTCAAAACCAAGTGTCCCTCCACTGAGCCCTTCACGGCTCGTGGTGTTCACCACTAGTCATGAAAGTGGCTCGTAGTAGGTGTCCTTGTCTTAAAACCTATAGTGTGACCTAAGTCACCCACAACAAGCCTTGGTATGGTTTGTGAAATCTCACACAGCTCGTGTGGGGGACCTATGAGCGTGTTGATCTTGAATAATTCTAATTATGGAATCATAATCTCGAAACTTAGATCTTTGTACGGAAGCTTGGTATGGATCGTGTAGCATTGTATGAACCATTTTGACTTCAGTGGAAATACCTTTGGCTGGAATGTTTTTCTAAGGATTGTCTCACAGACACCCATACGGTCCGTGTGCACTCATATGACCTGTGGTTCCCTCCCACGAGACCCATAGACACTTTTTAAGGCTCGCTTCATTAATGGTCTATTTTGGTTGATTCTAAAGGTCTTTTAGGGTCTTAAGACCCATCCTAAGCCCTCAAATAATATTATGCTCACTCTTAACACTCATTCACTCTCTCATTACGCTCAATCTCTAAAATTAAAATCCTAAAACACTCTCTTCAAGTCTTGTGATTAAGGATTCAAACTAGGAGATCAGAGAGGGTCTTCTTCTAAAATGTATTTCTTCTGAATTCTTATAGGTAACTAAGGTATGTGGGAATTCATTCATGGTCCCTTGAAACCATAAGAACCCAAAATATTTTACCCCTTTATTTAGGAATTTTAGGTTTACTTTGAATATGGGTCTTTTAAATTAATGTTTATTTGATTAAATTCAAATATGAGTTGTGTTTAGTTATTGATTTTAAAGCGATTTATGCCCAATTATGATGAATTACATTGATGTTATGAAGGTTTAAATATGCATGCCCCTTGATCTTTGAAATTATGCATGGGTATCCTAACTTATGATTTAATTGTTGCTTTTCTTATGATTCAAGTATTGATTCATCTTTTTATGATACATTAAATATAAATCTCTATTACCCATGTTATTTTTTCATCTCTCATGGCATATGCATGCATGTACATTGATTTTCATGAACTTTATGATATTGGCTAAGACACAATTATGTTTATAACTATAATTTCAAGCAAAGTATGGGTATGACAAGAGTGTTATCACATTAAGTCTATGATATGGATCTTTGAGTAATTATGGGTTTTTACACAAACATGTATGAGTATGAAGGAAATATTCTTAAGCATGAAAGTATGAATTAAAGTACGATTTGTCTTTTAAGCCCAAGTGTGCATGAAAATGATTTGAAAGACTTATGTCTCTTTCTAAAGAACGTATATGTATACGTAGTCTTGTGGGATGAATACTTAGCACTGAGTGGACTTGTGTGAGGGGGACTATCCCCAAAGGTCATTAGATAAATTCTCAAGTCCCATAACTATGTGCCAAACATAGGTTCTTGTTTATGCACCTTTGTGGATGATTATATTTATTGAAATCCTTTCTGAAAGTGGGTGTTGTTTCCGAATGGTAAGGTACTCTATGAAATGGGTTTTGTTCCCAGAAGGTGAGTTACTGTACGAAGTAGGTGTTGTTCTCATAAGGTGAGTATATGGGATACCTTTGGGAAGTGATCCACCCTTTCTCTGATGTAGAGGCAACATCGGGATTCCACGTTGTAGCTCACATGGTCTTATATGTCGGTTGAGGTCCCATTTTCGCTATGTTATGTATATTATGGAATTCATGCATCATAGACGACATGGAATATTGATATTATATTCCTTCCTATATACTTCTTTTATATACATGCCTTTGTCATCTAACTTTGATTTTCAGGATTACATGTTCATAAGAATTTGCATGTTTGCATACTTAGTACATTCAAATGTGCTAACACATACATTTTTGCCTATATAATCTAACCATTTAGGCACCAGAGACTATTATCTTACACCTCTTTATGGCTAGCTTGTTTGACAAAGATTTTCTTATGATGAGTCATATAATCCAAGGACAAGCCACCTTCTCTCTACTTATTATGCTATGATGATTTATGTATTTACAATGAGGGTGACCCCGGGACATGTCTTGGCCCTTGTAACACCCCGTATCTTACGTGTACTATTCCTATGCATATGGAACATGGTATGCCTTTATTGAATGAGCACCAATTTTAAAAGTGCATAACTTCTAGATTGTAGGGCTAAAGTTGGATCTATTGCTTAAGATGATTGAGTGTATATATGTGTTACGTTAAATTTAAGAAGATTGTGATCTTAAACAAAGTAAAAGAAGTGAGGTGCTTGCAGGACTTTTAAAAGCTAGCAGGTGAGTCATCTACGTGCTTAGCTTAAATGGGATAGGTAGACGGGAAAGATTAATTCATGCATGAGTGAACACTCTTAAGGCCTAAAATTTAATAAAAAGAAAAGGAAATGGAGACAAGGCCCAATGCCAAATTTGTCCAAGCCCAATAATGAATAAAACCTAAGATGAGGGTGTAATTCTAGCCAATGGTTTAGCATTATAAAGAGGCAAGATTGGCAGCCCAAGATGAATAGATAAAAGACCCAAGTAAATCCACAACCTAATTAACAATTTCGGCCCAAACTAAGGGAAAGGAAAAGAGAAAAATAGGCAGTCAAGGCCTACCAAATTGGAACCCATTAAAGCCCAAGTGAAAGGGAAAAGTAGGTGCATCACCTACTTGATTTAATATGGAACAAAATAAGGAATAAATTCGGAAAAGATTGGTACATTTAAAAGGTCTTAATACCAGCCTCTTCAAGTCATTCTAAGGTGGACAAAAATTCAACTTTGTTTAAAGTTTCTCTCTTGCTCTCTATTTAAATTACAAAGCAACCACAACAAAGCTTTAGGGTTGTTGGAGAATACCTACTCCTTTAAAATTAAGGTGAGTAAAAATACTTATGTATTTAGTGTAATGTTTCCATGAAAAATAATGAAAATATGCTTGTTATGTTTGGATGAAATATTGGACAACATGTTTCCAAATATTTTTGCATATTTTTCTTGTTTATTAAGTGGATTTTCTCTGCTTGGTTGTCTTGATTATGAAGGGAGGTTGATGTTATTAACAAGGTTTAGGTCAGGATGGTAAACTAAGCTTGCTACACTATTTTTGTTTTTCTCTTCTTGGTGATGCCTTTTGGTCTCACTAATAATCCTAGTACTTTAATGTGACTCATGAACCATGTGATAAAAACCTTACCATGTGTTGATAATGTACAAGTTGAGATTGTGAACACACTAGTTGATGCTACTGATGACCCAGATGATGCTTCTAGTAAGAGCAATTTGCGCCCACCTAGTGTTGACACCTGTGGTTTGAATGATAGGTCGTTATCATGTGAGAATTTTGTTGATCAATTTACACTTGAGTGTGATTAATTAATTGTGGAACCTTTTAATGTTATCAATGAACCATAATATGGTGATAATGATTAAGTTGTTGATCATGTGAATAGGAGTGACTCTATTTTATTGAAGTTTCTATTACTTGTTTAGTGCATAAAAAATCATGTTCTTGAGAATTCTTTTAAATATGATATGTGCCTTTTTGAGAGTGAACTTTTATGTTTTACTTCCTGCAAGGAGGTTGATCATTCTCTCTTTAAGTACAATATCTTGTTTGATGATGATGAACTCACTTCTAGTGAAGTGCCTAGTGGTGTGAATCATGAAAGTAGTGAAGTTCATGCGGGCTATACTTATTATAATAACCCTCTACGGTGTGAAGATAGTCCACCCAAATATAGAAATCTATTCTTGAAATATGAGAGTACTCTTATTGGGAAGGATTATATTGAGTAAGAAGGTAATATACTTATTTTCCCATTGTCTTTTCTTTTTTGTGTGTTCCATTTCTTGAGATTACTCATGAAAACTATCTTGAAATTGATAGTGGGTATGTATACGAGGACACCTTAGATGAAGTAAATTTGCATGACACCTTTCTTTTTCATTTATTTACTTTGATGAAGCATGTATTTGTGTTATGAGAATGACCGATGATGATAATGACACCTTTGGTGAAACTATATATCGCATTGATCCTTGTTTATGGTAAATCATTCTATTTGACCTCGGTGAACATTTGAAAAGAGGTTGTTGTGATATATACTACTTGATGCTTGGTCAAGATGACAAGTAAAATTTGATTGAGGTTGTTAGCCTTCTTCATTATGACAAGAGGTGTTTCTTTAGGATTTATGATCTACTTGATGGACCAATGTCATGTATGGGGGAAATGTCCAATGCAAAATCATGCCCCTTCAAGAGGAAGTGCTATGAGGGATTTTCTATCTTGCTTCAATTAAAAAAGGAATTATGCTCATCTAAATGTAGAGTCAATGTTGGCCCTTATGCTTTGCCATGTTATCAAAATATCTTAAGAAGCCATGTGTTTTTACCATGTGGGATTATAAACTCGTGCTTGTACAACATGATACTTGGTTATATGTTAAGTTTGTACAACCTTGGCAAGGTGATGAAACTATTGTTACTAATGTTAACCCTCAGGTAATAAGGATATTGTTGTGTCTTATCTTCCCTATAGTTTTGCAAGGTTTGGATTCGTGGATGAATCCTTTTCAAGAAGGGGAGAATAATGCAACTCAGCTTTCCCTAAGACCAATCAGTTAGATCCAATCTAGGGAGATTCAAAGATTGCAAGGAATAGTCATTTAACAAGAGGCCCATGGGCATGTTTGAAGGCCAAAGAAAGGATTCTATGGATAGAAGATAGCTTGGGGAGATGAAGGCGAGCTATGGGGGAGACACTATCACAATCAGTGATGGATGTCCCATTTGGTGATCTGTCAAATGGATCAGCAATGGCTAGTAGTCTGCCAAACTTGATAGAAACTTGACCCTTAAGGCAGGATTCAATTTGTAAATGGAGGGAAGATCAATGACCCACTGAATGTGTTCGACGATAGATAGTAAGACCGCCAAATGAAATATAATGCATGAGTCTTAGATTTGTGATGATTCAGTGATAGGAAGACAATTTGGTAATGCACTGAATGAAGAAGGCGATAATCACTTTGACTGCCACTTTGTACATTTTGGTAATTTTTGGGTCATTTTTGTAATAATTTACCTAAGACTATAAATAGTTCACTGTTGCTTATTTCTAGGTAGACTATTTTGAATATTGATGAACAATACTCCTTGTGTGAGTTTGTAAGCCTGGTACAAGCTTTGGTTGAACTTTGTTTAAAAACTGTGGTTGCTTGGGAATCTAATTTCCCTTGAGGTATTCGTAAGAGGTTCATGCTTTTTGTGGATTAATAGATTGAGTTCTTTAGGTTTAATATACCTTTAGGTTTCTTTTGATTTCCCTTACTGTGTCAATCTAGCTATTTATTAATTAAGGTCTTTAGGTTAAGTATACCTTTAGGTTGATTTTGATTTCCTTTCCATATTTTGTTTTACATCATGTTTAGATTGAATAATGAAGAAGCCACATCTTCAACATCTCTAAGTCCATGAAGAGACCTGATGATCTGAATATGGAAGTATGGGCACTTGCTGAAGTCTGAGTAACCAAGTTGTCCAATTCGTGCTGTTATAATAAATCAGGCGCTACTTAGGAGGCAACCCAAGATATTTTCTATAATATTTATGTGCTTGTTTTATTTTTTCTTTTTGAACTCATAGGTAGCTTTATTTTCTTGTTTTGGTTGTAAGTCAGTGCTGAAAAGAGAGAGAAGTTGAGCACTCTAGTCCACGAGCCAACATTACAGTACGTAGATAAAACTAAGAGCCGTGAATGGGGCTCGTTGATCCTTGGTAAGATTCTGAATTTACTAGGTTTTGGGGAAACTTACGAGTCGTATCCTTTCCTACGACCCATAGGATTCTTTGTAATTTCAAAGGTATAAAAATTAGGGTTCTGAAACCCCAAAACCATATCTTACGGGCCATAAAATCCCATATAGCCCATAACAAAGGTTTTGTGGCATCAGAACCCCACTTAAATTCAACCCAGCTAATTGAAAAAAAAGGGGGTAAAAATATTTACCCCTAGGAGTGTTTAGCAGCCCCATAGGGGAAGTACTCCCCAGTGCTTGTTTTAAAGTTCTATGCATTATATGCTGCTACTATCATATAGTTGACCCCAAAAGGGAAAATATTCCTTGCACAACCCTGCATTATATAGAAGTTAGTAAGAGTAGTTTTGGTTGGTATATTTGATATGACCATTCTTCGGTTCTTATTTAGTCCCACGTACTAGGCCCTAGGACTACAGTAGAGTGTGATTATATATTGGGGCAGAATTGGGACTAGGGCGTGATGATAGGTGCGGCCTAAAAGGCCATTTTGATGATATGGATCGCTAGCCATATAATTGATCAGGGCTAGGACTTTGATAGAATTTTGACTTTAGTAGATACCGAGATGAAATCACTAAGTTTCACCTGTAAGTTTTGGGGGCTGTTGTACTTTCACAGATCAGGACTACTCAAGCAAATAACACTTTGACACCAGACCACACAGTTTTTTTTCCAACATTATTATTGTTTATGCGATTGACTTGGACCTAATAATAGTTGATAAGATACATGAGCAAGCACTGAAGAGGTCCACCTCCATTCCCTTCCCGTGCCTGATCTACTGACTATGTGTAGTAGTGGGACTAGAGATTATACACATTGTGGACACTATGATCGAGGTTTAAAAGATCCTAGACGCCAACCAGATAAAGGCTGATGAGAATCTTATGCCCTAAAGCGGGCACCGCATCCACTAGTTCGTCTACCTGAGATGTTTGTTGTATCACCACAATCTAAGCCTCTTTAATCTACAATTTTTTCTACTCTAAAGAAAGAGGGCTCCCCATAGACAGATATTGAGAGAGAGCTGGGGACTACTACTTTTTCTACTCCTATACCAAATACCATTCCTACATAACCTTCCTCCGTTGGCATGGTATACGTGTTCGTAGAGTTGATTATGACTCTGGTACAATGATAGGTTTGCACTGAATCCCAATTGACTCTTTGCTACAACAGATCAGGCCTTTAGTTTGCAAGCCATTTTGGAGGTTGAGGCGTGCATCCAGACACACTTCACGACCACTATTAAACACCGAATTGCACCATTTCATGCTTGTTTAGATTTTTTTGAGAGGAGAGTAGAGTAAAGCCTTAGTTTATCCCAGCCTACTGATCTGAAAGCTATTTTCACAAAGATACAACAGATCCACACTGATATGAGAGTAGTATCGGCCTCAACACTGGTAATTCCCATGCTTGAGACCATTATTATGGAGGTGGTTAAATTGTTTTTTTGATGAACAACCGCTAGCCACGTCTCTGGGCAGATTCCTTATCTAAAGTTTCAAGATGAGAGGTAGAGAGGTTAGAGTGGGAGAATGTAGCGATGTGCAGATGAGCCTTGATTACATACGGGATGGTGTGGCTAGTTCGAGTACATGGGATAGTGAGGGGTGCTGGACCCTCCAAACATGCTCTTGACACTCAGGAGACCACTCGACAGATTGAGGGTGGTGATACATAGAGACACACAAGTGCTTAGGTGCCCAAGTATGTTTTCTTTATCCCTGTTCTTAGCTTTTTCTTTATTTTATTACATTGAGGACCGTGCAAACTATTTTCGATGATGTGTGTGTAGTTATAGCGTTTACAAAAATCTAAATAACCATGGCCTGTAATTATCCTAATTTTTTAGTCCGCAGGGTTTTCTTGCCTATTTTCATTCCTTAAGGAAATTTATTTTCTATTGAACCAACATGTTTATGATGTATGAGTAGTATTAGCGGCATTCTATACTGATATTTATGGCATATGTAAGTTTTGTTGAAAAATGATACCCCTCTATTTTTTTATGATGTGATGTTAGGTATTTTTTATGACAACCATGTGGAATAAAAAATTGGCAGTGTTAGTTTTTACATACTAACACTTAATTATTATAAAAAGCCAGATCTGAGAGTGTGTGTTAACAATCTATTATGTGCCAAGTGCCTATAAGTATATATGATTTGGATATTGTGTTTCAGTTAAGAACATACCCTATTACTTTGACTGAGACTGTAGGTGTTAATTGGTTAGTAAAAGATCTTAGGTCGTTGTCCATATAAGTCCACTTATCCTAAATAGACCAAACAATGCATCGTTTATCCCTTGTTCCTAATGTTTGAGCCTTACATGTAACCTTTTATTGTTAATAACTAAGTAACCAAATCTTTTTGGTCCTTGAATATTATGTACCTCGACTCAGGCTGAAAGCCTATGTTGAGGGTGGCTACAAAAAATGGCCCTAGTTCAATGGTTGGATATTGTGCACCTCAACTCAGGTCAAAAGCCTAAGTTAAGGGTGTATGTTGCAAAGAAATAACACCAAATGGGCAAGGAAGCATAGGAATACAATGAAAATGGTAGAATGTAAAATGGTGCATAAAAATGAATAAGATGCCTAAATTTTGAGCTAAAAAGTAGAAGAATTGCAAAAATAAAAGGCAATGAGCTAAACGTTAAAATAAGGCACCCAAAGGTGTGAAAAGTACGTAAAAGGGATCAATATGTCAAAAATAATAGTATTGGTAGAGTAAAAGTGTGAAATAACAAAGTGCCAAGGAGGGCCATCAGTCACTATGTTCCAAAAATGTCATACCAAAGCCCTTTTAACCTACGTTACAAGCTAATAAAGTCCTAAAGTGATCCAAGTTCGAGTAGTCAAAAGTCATGGTCATGAGTATAGGGGAAAGATTTTGGTATTGTGCACGATATCTGAATATTTGTTGTAAACATGAGCATTATTATTAATCTCGAGCATTGAGTTTGAACATAACATCTTTAATGAGATTTGGGACTTCTTTCTGTGAGGGCACTAGAATTACATTGTTGAGTTTAGAATACTTCTATGAGTGTTTGGTTATCTACATTATCCTATCTGTCATAGTTGGACTGTCGTATCTTGATTCATGGGAGTTTTTTTGATAACTGTCTGGAATATGCACAGATGAGTTTTATCTGGTATCTGTGATTGATTTAGAGATGATGTACGCCATAAGATTGAGGTCTAGGTGTTACTTTATTGCTTATGTAGATTGAGTCTGTCGCATGAGGATAAAAATAATTTTAAGTTTAGGGTGTTGATGTGCTGCCGCAATACAACACTTTTGATGCTTTAAACTAAGGATTTTGTGCTTTCTAAACTCGATGTTAGTGGGTTTGTAGTGTTTTTATGTTGATTTTTTAGGATTAAAAAATCGAGGATGTTTTGGGAAAGTTCTACAGATTGAAGGTTTTTGGGGATTTATGTGTCACTTTATGGGTCGTTGTTTATTCCACATGTTGTAGGTTGGTCTCGCGGGTTAGACTCAGGGATGGGTTGATTTTCAGAAGTGGATCCCATGAGTTATCAGATGAGTCGTAGAGTTCTTGATGGCCCGTAGATGTGTTCATATGCTGAAGGCGAGAAGATATGCAGAAATGCTTAAGTTTTATCAAACTAAGGCCTCCATGGGTCGTAGTTTAGGTGACTATCCATAGACTAAATCGTGAAGAGCTAGTAGACGAGACCCCTTAAAGGCTATAAGTCAAAAGATGGCCCGTAGGAGGAGTTTGTAGGTTTAAGACAATTTTTGTGCATTGCAGTCCACAAAGCCTAGGTATGAGCCGTAAGTCCATCCACGACTCGTAACCTTGTCAATCCGAGTTACCAAATCTAGTTTCCCTTTTCCATTTTGGATTTGTTTTTTACTTATTATAAATAGGTTTTTAGGTTTTTTTTGGAGAGACAATGACAAAAAAAAAAGAACACTACTTGTGATTATTTTTGCTTTTTCATTAGATATATAACACCGTGATTTCTTGTGAATATTTTGAATTTCTTGTTCTTTAATTCATCATTGTAAGTGATTAATTATGCTATTCCATAATATGGTTTCTTTATCTACAATGAAAATGCATAGCTAAATCCACAACTAGGGTTGTGGGCGCCATGAAGAACTATCAAAGTAAAATTTAAATAATTCGTAATCCTTGAAAAGTGTGTATGTATGTATTAATTTATTCCTTCATTATGAATGCTTTTTAATAGTGGACAACACTAGAACTCGCCTAATTCTTACTTACTAGATGAAGGGGGTAAATAATGGGATAAGGATAAATTAATAGGATTCGATGTGATCCCTCTCGCCTAATCAACCTTAACTGATCATTGGATTGTTATACTAGGACAAAAGGTAAGGGTTCGTAATGTCACACTTTGGGGATGAATCAAATTATGTAGTGAAATTTGCATCTCACCTGGATCAAAGGGTTAGTTAAACATAACATACAATTTCTACATGCTACACACTAGAAAAGGTTACGATAATCTGGTCATATTGAGTTAGGAATTCATGGGGAACATAATACCCTAGTTACTTCTTTCACTAATTTTACAACACTTTTACTTGGTTGATTGTTGTAGTTTAGGATTACTTATTGCATTTTAATCAACCCCCCTTTTTGGAAAATAAGTAGATTGATTCAATACTTATTGCTTATACTTACTCCATGTGTAAACCATATTTCCTGTGGGATCGACCCTAACCATTGTTAGATACTATATCGAACAACCGCCTATGCCTTCATTGAGATATGTAGTTTGTGCGTGAGGTCACTATTCCACAAAAACTTCACTTTCTTTTGAGTCAACATTGTACATGGAGATGGGATGGAGGAGAACCCTTCAGAATATGTTCTTTAATACCCCGCTAGGCCTAAGAAACTCCTAATATCCGTAGGGGTGAATGGTCTAGGACAATTCATTATCTCTTCCATTTTTTTGGGGTCAACGTTTATTCCATCACCCGATACAACATGCCCAATAAATGCAACCTCTTTTATAAAAAACGCACATTTATTGAACTTGCCATATAACTTCTCATCCCGAAAGGTTTGTAAGACCACCCTCAAATTCTCTTTGTGATCTTCTTTATCCCATGAATATATCAAAATGTCAACAATGAATACCACTATAAACATATCAAGGTAGGGTTTGTACACCTATTCATGAGGTCAATAAATATTGCAAGTGCATTAGTCTAAATAAAGGACATCACTATAAACTCAAAATGACCAAACCATGTCAGAAATGTCATCTTGGGAATATCACATTAATTCACTCTCAATTGATGATATCCAAACCAAAAATATATTTTATAGGAATATTTGGCCCTTGTGAATTGGTCAAATAGGTCATCGATCCTTGGGAGTGGATATTTTTTCTTGATGGTCACTTTGTTAAGTTGATGGTAGTCTATACACAATTGAAGCAACCTATCATTCTTCTTTACAAACAATACCGAGAACCCCATGGGACCTACTAGGTCTAATATATATCATCTCTAAAAAATCCTTCAATCGGTCCCTTAGTTCCTTTAATTCCACCGAGGCCCATTCTATAAGGAAGGATTGATATAGGTTGAGTGTCAGCCAAACGATTTAGGAAAAAATGTATCTCCTTTTAGGAAGGGACACCAGACAACTTTCGGGAACACATCTAGAAACTCATTAACTATGGGAACTGCTTCATAACATGGAAATTTCAGATGTGACATCCCTAACCATCACTAGATGATATATGAACCCCTTAAAAATCATTTTGAGGACTTTGAGGTAGGAAATAAAGCAGCCCTTACATGAAGAACTACCACCCTTCCACTCAAGAGTAGACTTATTTGGAAATTTAAACTTAACACTCTGAGTCCGACAATCTATGGAAGCATAAGAAACATTAACCTATCCATCCCAAGTATAACATCAAAATAAACCATGGAAAGCTCTACCAAATCACAAGGAATAATTTTATGCATGATGGACACGGGACAACCTCAATGAACTCTTTGAGAAATAATGGACTTACCAACAAGAGTGATGACTTTAAAAGGATTATCAAGAATTTAGGGACATGCATGAAATCTATTAGAAAGAAATGGTTTTACAAAAGATAAATTTTCCCTTGGATTTGAAAGTGCATTAGCATCCAAATCACAAAATTTTGAAATACTATTAACCATATTTAACATACAGTTAACAACATCTGGGTCTTCCTCCACTCTTAGCGGCCACGAAGGGTATAAAACCTATTAGGTTTTAGGGCTCCTTGTTCTTGTCAACTTTTGCCTTGAGGCCTTGCATTCCAACTTTTACATTACTTAGTATGGTGGTCGGGATTTCCATATTTGTAAAAACGTTTCAAGCTAGCTGGACATTCACCCTTGTGGGGCTTTCCACACTTTGCAAAATTAGGATAAGAATGTACACCCGAACCTCTTTGGGGTTTTGGATTGTACCCATTATATTTGTTGAACTTTAGGGGTGATGTATTGGATGACACTTGATTCCCTTTCCTTTGACTACTTTAGAATCTACTATGGCCTCCAACCCTTTGGTGGGAGAATCCACCACCATCCATCCTAGCTCTCTTGGATGCTCCTGACCTCTCCCTAAATTTCTCATCCTCAATTATTTTACATAGGTCATTTGGCGATATATTTCCATTTCTTTGATAAGCATATCCATATTTTTATTCTTTGGAGACCAATTCTGATTCACTAGATATGAATTTTCTCATCCTAGCTCTTGGATTCACTACAATAAATGGGGCATATTGTGAGTGTTTTTTGAATTTGAGAGAATACTCTCTCACACTCATGTGCCCTTACTTGAGGTTTATGAACTCTTTTATTTTTGCTTCCCTCGACTCCAATGCAAATAACCTATAAAAAATTTCCACCTTAAACTCCTCCTATCCAACTCGACCCTTTTCTATACCTCTGTCTTCAACCTATTGGTCCTACAAACCTTTGCCATCCTCTTCAATTTGTAGGCTACAAGATCAACCTTCTATTTCTATGGCACACCGATGATGGCTATAATTCTATAAGCCTTATCAAGAAACTATATCGGGTCCTTATCATCTTTTGATCCATGAAACTATAACAACCCAAATATTTTTGAAATCTACTTATGATTGACATTCTATGATTTACTACAATACATGTATGAGTTTTGGTGGCCACGGGTTGAGTTGAAGTGGATGAATGCAATTTGGGCTAGTTAGTGGCCTAGAGGGACAGTTTTTACAGTCAACTTCAAATAGTCATAACTTTTGATGTGACATGAACCATGTAAGCTACCATATATAAACTTGAAGCACATTGAGTTAGCTTTTCAAAACAAGTGGTTTCACTAAATTTTGATATCGTATGAGAGAGATATGGCCCAAACAGTGAGACTGTCTAAAATTTGGAAGCCATTGGAGATAGGCTCAGACAAATGGCAAAGGACATTTTCACGGACCGTTAAACTTTGAACGGTCCATATAGTGTCTCGTGTGATATCACAGTGAGCTTGGGGTGGCATGGAACCACTCCTAAGCTATGTGTAGGTCAACGTTCCCTCAAACAGACCGTTTGGGTTTTGACGAGCTGTCCACTGTCCCGTGAAGTTGGACAGTGGCTAGGCCAAGGCTTGGGCATGATTGTTGGGGTTAAATGAGGTTAGATGGTAGGTTACACGGGATGTCTCACCTTAGACGGTCCGTTTGGTTGCTCGTCAAATGTAACAGAAAGTCCTCCGAGAATTCGTGTGGAAAATTGGCTAAGTACAACTTGACGAAATGTTGAACGGCCCGTGTGTCAACTTGAAGGCACTGTAGCTATCATTTGGGTGCTGTGTTCAGTGAAAATTTCTCGTTTATTAATGGTATTTTCGTGATTTAACATTTTTCTATGCCCCCTTTTAGTCCCTTAAGGTATCCTAAACCCCTAAATCATCCCCCAAACCCTCATTCGTCCATTAGAACTCCCCTACACTCTCTCTTAAGATCCTAAGGCTCTCTTGACCTCCATTGAAGCTAGCTTGTAGAATT
>JBCEWC010006267.1:0-23354 GCA_038996855.1 Solanum aculeatissimum
TATAAATGTGTGTTATGTATCAGCGAAATAGCGAAAAAAGGGAATTTAGTAATTTTTTAAAATGGTAGGGAATAATTATAATTAAGTTTCCAAATGTTGTGTATTTCTGTAATTTCCCCTAAAAATTAACACTTTTATGAAATTTAATATATATATATATATTTCGGTATGGTATACGGTATTTCGATATTTATTTTTTAAATACCAAATACCAAAACAAAATATAAGTCATACCAAATACCATAATAACCATACGACGATATTAAAAAATTCGGTTTCAATATGGTATTCGATATATACCATACCATGCTCACCCCTAATTATTTTGGTTCAACATTTTTTGTTTGGCTAAATATAATGAAACTCTAAAAAAAAATATTAATTGATTTTGGCCTAAAAATTACAGAGTTAAATAAATGGTCGTTGTATCTAAAAAAATAAAATAAAAAAATTGATACTTTATTATTTTTATAAAATTAGTTTTATTTGGTTTAGATGATGGAGTTCGGCCAATTTTTTTTTTTTTTTTTCCAATTTGGCCTGGAAAAAATAAAATAAAATATACAGTTAAAACAAATCGTTATGGTATTTAAAGAACAAGTTTTAAAAAAGCAAACTTGGAGTAAAATTTTAATTATAGATTACTCCTAAGTTGAAACAAGAAGAAATTCACAATAGAAAAAAATAAACCATTGTATATGATTATGTGGCAACGGTTGCCTCATCATTTTGTAGGGACGTAAATAATACTCCCTCCGTCTCAATTTATTTGTCAACATTATTAAAAATAATCGTTTCAAATTATTTTTCATTTTAAAGAATCAAGAAATAATTAATTATTTTTTTCTAATTTTATCCTTAGTAATTACTATTCTTTAAATGTGAAAACTTTATTTATTAGGATGCAATTTTCATACAATACAATCATTTTTAATAACAAGACTACTTTAATTTTCCAAAGATGACCCACTTTAAGTAAATGCATGCACCAACTCTCTTAGTACTCTATCAATCAGTTTTAGAAGAATCATTAGAGTATTATGAATGTACTTCAAAGCTTTGTGATAAATTTTTTTAGCTTGGTCATCTTTTAAGAAACTACTTATTCTTTATCATGGACACCAAAGCTCAAGTTAAAGTTTTAACAGATGTTAAAATTAATAATTCTATTAAAATTGAAGATCCAGTGAAGATAGTTAAAGATCAAATGAAAAAAGTTGAACACTCAAAAAAAAAAATGAAGTGCAGAAAGTCATAAACTTTGAAAATTAATTTTTAAACTAATTTGGAAGAAGAAACACATACACCCCATGGAAAATCTAAATTTGAAAGCCATAAAATTTTCATCTACAAATAAAGTGGCAAAAAAATTTCAAGAGAATTGCAGAAACTTTTTGCTTTACCTTATTAAACTGTTGGTATTCTTTCTTTATCATTTAATTTAGCTGTATAACACAACATATCAATCAAAATATTTAATGTATAAATTTAATAGAGATTAATTCCCATAATGATTGAAAAATATTTATTATGATTATTTTAGTTAAATTATACCTTTTATTAATTTTTTCTTAAGGGAAGTATCAAGTCTTATCCTGATAAATAAATTGACACGAAGGGAATAATATCAAATAATCATGTTGAAGAGTGTAACTAAGACTACTAATTATTTAAAGAGATCTAAATAAAATGCACCAAATTTTAATTAATGATCTTTTGGTATTCTGACTTTGGAAGTGCTATTTGGCCGAAAGAATTTGGCTAAAAGAGTAAAAGACTATAATGGTCTTTTCTTATAAAAATAAAATAAATTTTTTACAAATTATTGATTTTAGAAAGCATTTATTATTTTTTTTTTAAATTCTTTGGTACTACAAAGCATTTAATAGTATTTTTCCTTTATTAATTCTTTATTTTATTTTTCTTTATCAATTTATTTTTTCTTATTAACATATTTCACTTTGAATAGTTATGTTATATGTAATTGTATCAAACAAAAATATTTTACTATATATTATCTCATTTTTATTTTTAGTTTTGTTTAATCTTTCATGTTAAAATGTTTTATATATAATTAGAAAATTTTCATTTATTTAGAATTTATATTCTATAATAGGTTTAAATGTTTTTAGAAATTTTTTATTTATTTAGAGTTCATATTCTATTAAATACCTACAATATTAATATATGGCTTTCTTGGGTTATTTTAACTATGATATACATTTAGATTCATATGATTTTTATAATTTATCGATATATATTATGTCTAAAGTATTTTAAATTTTGACTATCACTATTGAAATATTTTCAAATTATATTTTTTTTTAAAATACTTAAATACCCAAAAAAAATTATTTAAAACTCTTGAACATTTTAATTTAATTTATTGAATGTTCCTAATTCGTCCTCAAACTTTTCTTTAAAAATCAAACTCCTCCTTTTATCATGTGCCCTTCAATTCATATCATTCATAATTTACATATCATGCCATAAGACCCTCAACATCATAGAAGCTTGGCATACATCTTTTATCAAATCATGGTGGGTACATATTCTTAGACTTAAAACCATGCAAATCATATGTAAATACCATAAGAGGTGCAAAATAGACTCACTTAATCACTTTTCAAAGGACCCACCAACACATATTAAGACTTTCTTAGGACATCATCAAAAATCTCATATAAATCATAATTTCCACATGATATTCCACCTCAAAATAATGCACAAGGAAAGACCATTAATTATGTGTTTTATACTTATTATATCACATATATTTAATACCTTTTTATATTGTATATAGTTTATTTTTTTAATTTACTTATTTTTTTTCTTTAAATTCATTAATATTATAAATAGAATAACAATTTTATGAATCTGTGATAAAATTTACCAATATTTTTATGATCATTATTTTAATATAATATGCATTAGCGTATTTATATGTATGTATGTGTATATTTTTATTTTTCTCTACTCTCTTACTTTATACGTTTCATATTACTTGGCCCCTTCTTGATATGACACCCCTTAAAAAATTGATTAAAAGTATATTTTATTAAACTAATATTATTAATAATTCTTTAAGTTTTTAAATTAGTACTACTACTACTTTATGCAGTTATTTAATAATAATGATAGAAATTTAAAAAAATATTACATATTCTTTTAATTTTATAAAGTGGACAAGTAAATTGAAATAACAATTTTTAGAACGAGAACTAAATAATATAAACGTCGGGGATATTCTCTAATGTCTAAATAAATAAATAAGTTTTGATTAACACTAATTGATCATTACGTAAATTATACTTCAAAATATTTTAATATCTAAATAAATACATAAATTGAACTTAATTAAATCAATTATTGTATTTTTCACATTAAAATATATTTGTCTAGTTAGAATTTTTTATTATTTTCACTTGTATAAATAAATATTAGAGTTTGATTATTATTAATAAAATTAATTTTATCATTATGCTATTTACTTCGTTATAAAATATAAATAGCTCATATAATTAATTAATATTCCTCACTTTTTTTTATTTAAAAGATAATGTCTATGCTTTTATGAAAAATTTAATACATAAAATTAAAAAAAGTGAAAATATCATAAATGGGGAGTTTGATTTTTAAAGCAAATCTGCCGGTGAAAATTGATTTTCACCCATTATAATTTTTATATAATAATTTCTTGAGTGTATATAGATATTGCGAATGTACAAAATTGCCTACACTTATGGAGATTACTACGATATTAGGAATTAGTCCATTCCATATGTATTAAAAAGCCTCTTCATGCATTAAAAATTAACTAATAAATAAATTGATAAAGAAAATTTAAATCAAGATATTCTCAAATTTTGACTATTGTTATTGAAATATTCTCAAGTTATATTTCTTCTAACAAATTTTTCATAAAAGTTTAAATATTATCTTTTGGATGTTAAAAGAGAAAAATATTAAAAATTAAGTATATAAGTCAATGATGTTCTACAATGATGTAATATAGCATAATGATAAAATTAATTTTATCAACAATAATCAAAATTTTAATATTTATTTATTTAAGTGAAAATAATAGAGAATAATAGCCATAACAAATATGTTTTGATGTAGAAAATACAAATAATTAATTTAATCAAGGTCAAAGTTTTTAAAGAGGTATTTATTTAGATTTTAAAATAGTTTAAATGACAAATTTATGTAATACTTCAATGACAATCAAAACTTGTCTATTTATATACATAATACATAATATTTCCGTCGGTTTATATTACTCAACCTTCATTCTAAAAATAGTTATTTTAATTTACTTGTCCAATTTATGGAAAAAAAATTAACATTTTTTTATTCTACTCTTATTATTAAAATAACTGTATATACTAGTAGTAGTCAAATTTAAAATTCTAAGCATTATAATAATGTCAGTTTAGTAAAGTACTGTAACACCCCAAGTTCCTCCTACTTATCCTGAGTAGAGACCCAGAGGAAACTGAGAAAAATAATGTAGAAACATCACTGAGAGAAAAACTACGAGGGCCACCTACGGCCCATAGATGAGATCTCATAGGTCACCCCGGTGACTTAAATTTTTTTTCAAGTCTGAGGACCCAAGGCACGAGATGGTCTACGACCCGTATGAGATTTCATGGCCCATAGATTTAGTTTCGTGAATTGAGATCTCCAAATCAACTTTTCTGGATATTTAAGTTACGAGTTGTCAGACGGCCCATATAATATTTTACGGCCTGTGGAACAGGCTTCGTATTTTAAGGTTCTAGAAACCAAGTTTTCAGAACCTTAGGACTACGAGTGATCAAACGACCCATATAATATTTTACGATCCGTAGAAAGAGGTTTCGTGAGTTATGGTGCAATTTTCAGTAACCCAACTTTTGGGCACCCTTACTTATGAGAGGGCATATACAGTTCGTATGTGGATCTACGACCCGTAAATGGGGTTTCGTGAATCCAATCGATAATTTTGAAGAAGAATATTTTTGTCCTTTCCTACCTTTTTTAATTGAAACCTTCGACATTTTGGACTTAATTTTAAGTGCTATATCACAACCCTAAGTGTATTATTCCATCCAACACACTTAGACAATTCTTGAGAGCATCAGAGAAGGAGAAGAGTGAGGGTTTCGAGTTTAAATGCGAGGATTGACAGAGGGTTGATTGTTCTTCCAACTTCTAGGTATGTAATTATAAGGCTAAATTAAAACTTGGGGTTTGTTTCCTCATGCGCCCCTACTAATGATAATAGGAAGGTTCTTGAATGTATTGAGTTTTCATGTATGATTCTTTGAATGTTTTTCTTGCAAATTATATACGTTCTATGTATTTTCATATGTTGATGATCATCACAAATCTAATTTTACCAATTAAATGCTCTTCATGAGTTATTTCAGAAATCCTGTATATTATTTTATAAAAGATTGCATGAATGAACCTAGGGATTGAGTCTAAAGTCTTGATTTGAGAATATTGATTGTGATTGTGATTGAGCAAGATGATAGGTTGATAGAACTTGCTGGTCTCGTGAGTCTTCAACTTTGAACTATAAGATTAGTCTAAATGAAAGATTGACTTGATAAAATTGATGAGCTGAAAGAGTCCATTAAGAGACTCATTGATTTGTTGATTGGAGTAATCGGTGTTTTATGAGCACTAAGTCTTGGGAGGAGTATCAAGCATAGAGTTGAGTGAGTCTAAGTCCAACTCAAACTCCAAAACTATGCCACCAAATGTAGGAGAAGATTAAAATTGTTAAGTCAAATGTTTCCTCTTGATAGGTCCCTGAAAGAATAAAGGACTCGTTTGATTTGATCCAATTCATTTTAGATCAATTCACTCATTATCCTGTAAGTACTGAGTGGTTGTGGTAAAATCAACAAGATTGTTGTACGATCACTGATTTATAAGTGATTGTTGTCCGATAAGAGAAACTCTCAGATAGATTCCATACTGATAGTACTTTGATTGGATTGGATTGGATTGATGTGGATTGCATTGATTATTCATTGTTTACTTTTTATTCTTGCTTTAGGTGGACATTTGACACCCTAATTGAGTTTCTTATCTCTTCATTTAAGTTATCTGAGTTGTTAGTATTCTACCTTGATGCATGTTTCATTCAGCTATTTTACATACCAGTATATTCCATGTACTGACGTCTATTTGGGCATGCATCGCTAATGGTACAAATACAGGTATTAAAGATCATCAACAAGTGCACCGTTGAGGATCTATTGCAGTCAATGATTGGGTGAGTCCTTCCCCTACTTTCGGATGATGCTCATTTACATTTCATCTAGCTTGAGTCAATACTTATTTTCTTTGATTGAGGTAGTCATGTCCTATCATGGTACCCTCTAGGCAGTTAGATAGAGGCTTCATAAACTGGATTTGGGATTGATGACTTGAATATTGTCTAACTAGTTTCTTTCATACTAGTCCTATTGAATTGTTTTGATTGCCTTTAATTGAGATTTTCCATCTCTTATTATTTTTAGTCTTCCACTGATATATATATATTTATATATATGATTGAATTACTGTGATGAGGCCAAATGGTTTTCTTGGTGACTAGCAATAGTCTCTGAGTGTCGGCCACGTCTAGGGTACCCTCCTGGGGCGTGACAAACTTGGTATCAGAGCACAGAGCTCAAGAGTCCTAGAAAGTCTATCAAGCCATGTCTAGTAGAGTCTTGTTTATAGGTGTGTTGTGCACCACCTATGAAAGTTCTCTTCTAATTCGTGTGTTACGCGTTTGCAGAATTGCAATCCTGCCTCCAAGAAGAGCTATTAGAGAAAGAGGGTGCCCGACTAGATAAAATGTTAACCAATCTGAGCCCCAGAATCAGGACAAACCCATAGGTCAAGCTGTCCCTGAATAGCCATATCAGGCTGACATCTCAAATGATGAGCTTCGCCAGACCATCCAGACTTTGGCTCAGAATGTGACAGCATTGGTTGCTAGACAAGATTCCCCTGACACATCCAGGGTTCGAGAGATTTTAATAATTTACCCGCCTGAGTTCATTGGGTCTACGCCCAATGAGGATCCTGAGAACTACATTGATGAGCTACAAAAAGTGTTCTAGGTGATGCATGTGACTGATGATATTAATGTTGAATTGGTTGCCTACCAACTCAAATATGTTGCTAGACTATGATTTGACCAGTGGAAAAAGGGTAGGAGGGATGCTCCAGTTCTGACTTGGGTTGTATTTGAGGATGTTTTTATGGGTCGATTCTTCCCGAGGGAGTTGAAGAAGGCCAAGGTAAGAGAGTTCTTGAATATATAAACAGATCTATATGATGGTGAAGAAGTATGATCTTAAGTTCATACAGTTATCTCGCTATGCTCCTGAGATGGTTGTTGATATGAGAAGTAGGATGGGTCTATACGTTGATGGGTTGAACAAATGACCAAAGAAGGATGGGAAGGAAGCTATGCTTATGAGTGATATGGACATAGGTAGCTTGATGATCTATGTGGAGCAAGCTGAGGAGGCAAGGCATCTAGACAGAGAGGAAATCAAGAATAAGAGGGTTAAAACTTCCAACAATGAGATTTGGAAGAGGGGAAATGGGAATGGTATCAAGTTTCAATTTGGGCCAGCACCTTCATCTGCCAGTGTATCGACACTCAGAAATTGGAATGAGCATAAGACTTAGAATTTCAGAGCCTAGGAACCTCAGTCGCAGGCTAATGTGACTCTAGGTTCACAAGGTAAGCCGTTATGTGGAAAGTGTAGCAAACTACACTTAGGGAGATATCGTGAAGGAGGAGATGTGTGCTACAAGTATGCTCAAATGAGTCATTTTCAGAGAGATTATCCAAAGTGGGTTGACAAGGCCCAATCTTCAGCACCAATACCACCGACTAGAAAAAATTAGAAGGGTGTTGTTTTGGGTGCAAGTGGGGCTACAAACCGTTTGTATACAATAGGCAGACGCCAAGATCAAGAAGTTGCACCAGATGTTGTGCGGAGTATTCTTTTAGTCTTCACCTTTGATTGTTATATATTACTTGATCTGAGTACCACATTGCCTTTTGTAACTCCTTGTGTGGCCAGTAGATTTGAGATTTCTCTTGAGTGTTTGCTTGAACCCTTTTATGTTTCCACTCCTACTGAAGAGTTTATCATAGCCGAAAAGGTTTATAAAGATTGTGTAGTGTCCATCTATCAGAGAGATACTCTTGCTGATTTGATTGAGTTAGAGATAGTTGACTTTGATGTGATCTTTGGTATGGACTGACTTCACACCTGCTATGCCTCTGTTGATTGTAGAACCCAAATTGTAAAATTTCAATTTCTGAATGAGCCTATCTTGGAGTGGAGGGGTGATTCTATTGGGCCTAAGGGTTAGTTTATTTCATACCTTAAGGCCAACAAGCTAATCTCCAAGGGATGTATCTATCACCTCGTGTGAGTTAAGTCTGATGATGTCGAGTCTCCTACTCTTGAGTCAGTCTCGACTGTGAATGAGTTTCCTGAAGTGTTTCATGAGGATCTGGCTAGAGTCCCTCCTGATAGAGAGATTGACTTTGGGATTGATGTTCTTTCTGATACTCATCCTATCTCTATTCCACCCTATAGAATGGCTTCTGCTGAGTTGAAAGAGCAGTTGAGAAATTTGCTAGAGAAGAAATTTATTAGGCCAAGTGTTTCTCCTTGGGGTGCTCCTGTCCTATTCGTGCTAAACAATATGGGTCTCTCAAAATGTGTATCTATTATAGGCAACTGAATAAGTTTACAATAAAGAATAAATATTCTCTTCCCAGGATATATGATTTGTTTGACCAATTTCAGGGTGCTTTTTGTTTCTCAAAGATAGACCTCTGATATGGTTACCATCAATTGAAGGTAAGGGAATGTGATATCTCGAAGATGACCTTTAGGACTCGTTATGGTCATTTCGAATTTATGGTAATGTCTTTTGGATTGATAAATGTACCTGCAGCCTTCATGGATTTGATGAACTGAGTATTCAAATAGTACCTTGACATGTTTGTGAATATGTTCATCGACGATATTCTGGTGTATTCCCGAGATGAGAAGGAGCATGCTAATCACCTTAGAATGGCTTTGCAGATGCTCAAGGATAATGAGTTATATGCAATATTTTTGAAGTGTAAGTTTTGGCTCAAATCTGTGGCATTCCTAGGCCATGTGGTTTCAGACGATGATATACGAATGAACACTCAAAAGACTGAAGCGGTTAAGAACTGGACTAGACTAACTTCTCTAACATAAGGGCTTCTTGGGTTTAGCTGGCTACTACCGTAGATTTTTTGAAGGATTTTCTTTCATATCCACGCCATTAACTAGACTGACTCAGAAAAAGATCAAGTTTCAATGATCTAATGAATGTGAGAAGAGTTTCCAAGAGTTAAAAACTAAGTTGACTATTGCCCCAGTGTTGATCTTGCCTGAAGGGACGAACGGATTCGTGATTTATTGTGATGCTTCAAGAGTGGTATTGGGGTGTGTATTGATGCAGAAGAGGAAGGTTGTCCCTTATGCTTCCGGACAATTCAAGGTCCATGAGAGGAATTATCCAACCCATGATCTTGAGTTGGCTGTGGTGGTATTTGCACCTAAGATTTGGTGCCACTACTTGTATGGGGTGAATGTAAATGTATTTACTGATCACAAGAGCCTACAATATGTATTCATCCAGAAAGAGCTCAACCTGCGGCAGAGAAGATGGTTGGAGTTGCTCAGGGACTACGACATGAGCATCATCTACCACCTAGGTAAAGCTACCATTGTTGTTGATGCTCTTAGCAGGTTTTCAATGGGTAGTACGACCTATTTTAAGGAAGGAAAGAAAGAGGTTGCAAAGGAAGTGCATAGATTGGACCGACTGGGATTTCAACTTGAAGAGTCTAACAAAAGTGGAGTAAATATTCAAAATGGGTTTGCATCGTCTCTTGTAGTGGAGGTGAAGGAAAAGCAAGACCAAGACCCCATCTTGCTACAATTGAAAGCAGATGTGCATAAACAAAAGGTGATGGCTTTCGCCAAAGAAGGAGATGATGTATTAAGATATCAAAACAAACTATGTGTTCTAGATGTTGATGGAATTCTAGAAAGGATCATGGCAGAAGCTCACAACTCTATGTATTTCATCCACCCAGTTGTCAACTAAGATGTACCACAACTTGAGAGAGGTCTATTGGTGGAGTGGAATGAAGAGGGGCGTTGTTGAGTTTGTTTCTAAGTGCCCACATTGCCAACAAGTTAAAGTTGAGCATCAAAGGCCATGTGGAGTAGCTTGGAACTTTGAGATTCAAGAATAGAAGTGGGAGATGATAAAAATGGATTTCGTTATAGGCTTACCGAGATCTCGTAGATAACATGATTTGATTTGGGTAATAGTTGATAGGATGACCAAATATGTGCACTTCTTGACAGTAAAGACAATTGACACCACGGGAGGATTATGCTCGGTTATATATAAGAGAGATTGTTAGATTGCATGGAGTTCCTTTGCCTATCATCTCAGATAGAGGAGCCCAATTCATTGCACAATTTTGGAGATCTATCCAGAAAGTCTTGGATACAAAGGTGAATCTTAGCACGGATTTTCACCCTCAAATTGATGTCCAGGAAGAGCACACAATTCAGACCTTGGAGGATATGTTGAGAGCCTGCATCATTGATTTCAAAGGAAATTGGGTTGACCATTTGCCTTTGATTGAGTTTGCCTACAAAAATAGTTTCCATTTGAGTATTAAGATGGCTCCCTATGAGGCTTTTTATAGGAGGAGATGTAGATCGCTGATTGGTTGATTTGAGGTAGGTGAAGCAGAATTGATTGGGCCAGACTTCGTTCACCAAGCCATAGAGAAAGTGAAATTCATCCGAGAAAGATTAAAAACTGCGCAGAGCTAACAAAAATCCTTTAGGAGGAGAGATTTAAAGTTCGAGGTCAATGATTGAGTGTATTTGAAAGTATCACCTATAAAGGGGGTGATGCAATTCAAGAAGAAGGGGAAACTGAGTCCGAGGTACATAGGTCCTTATCAAATTTTGAGGAGAGTGGGCAATTTAGCTTATGAGTTGGAGCTACCCCTAGAGTTAGCGACCATCCATCCAATTTTTCATATTTTTATGCTTAAGAAGTGTTTGGGAGATCCACAGTTAGTTGTTCCCGTTGAGAGTATTGGAGTAAAAGACAACCTGAGTTATGAGAAGATTTCTATTCAGATCCTTGACCGACAGGTTCACAAGTTGAGGACCAAAACGATTGTATTTGTTAAGGTATTGTGGAGAAATTAATTTATAGAGGAAGCTACTTGGGAAGCTGAAAAGGATATGAAGGTTAGATATCCACATTTATTCCTGCCTGCTGATGATGAGAGAGTTTATGGTAAAAATTCCTTCTTATTCCCTTTTATCCTGAGTTTGACTGACGATAAAGTTCTAGAGTCTGAGTGACGATTGAGTTGATTGTTGACTGCTTAATTTCTTCACTTTCTTATTTGCTTGATTGCATGAGTAAGTAGTGAGCTGCAGGATTGTTAGAGTTCATTTCTTGACTAAGTTCCTAGTTTTCTCTTCATTCGAGTACGAATGATCCCAAGAGGGAGATAATGTAACACCCTCAAGTTTCTCCTACCTATCCTGAGTAGAGACCCAGAGGAAACTGAGAAAAATAATGTAGAAAAATCACTGAGAAAAAAATCACGAGGGCTACCTACGATCCATAAAGTAATCTACGACCCATAGATGAGGTCTCAAAGGTCACCCCTGTGACTTAAGAAATTTTCTCAAGTCTAAGGACCCAAGGCACGAGATAGTCTACGACCCTATGGGATTCCACGATCTGTAGATTTGGCTTCGTGAATTGAGATCTCAAGATCAACTTTTCTGGATATTTGAGTTACGAGTTGTCAGATGGCTTATATAATATTTTATGGACTGTGGAATAGGGCTTGTATTTTAAGGTCCTAGAAACTAAGTTTTCAGAACCTTAGGACCACGAGTGATCAGATGGTCCATATAATATTTTACGATCCGTAGAAAGGGGTTTTGTGAGTCAAGGTACAATTTCCAATAACCCAACTTTTGGGCACCCTCACTTACGAGAGGTCATATATGGCCCGTAAATAGATCTACGACCCATGAATTGGGTTTCATAGATCCACTTGACAACTTTTAAGAAAGGTATTGCTTTTCTTTCCTACCCTTTTTAATTGAAACCTTCGACATTTTGGACTTAATCTAAGTCCTATATCACAACCCTAAGAATATTATTCCATCAAACTCACTTAGACAGTTCTTGAGAGCATCAGAGAAGGATAAGAGTGAGGGTTTCAAGTTCAAACACGAGGATTGATAGAGGGTTTATTGTTCTTCCAACTTCCAGATATGTAAGGATAAATTAAAGCTTGGAGTTTGTTCCCCCGTGTGTCCCTACTGATGATGATAACAAGGTTCTCGAATGTTTTGAGTCTTCATGCATGATTCTTTGAATGTTTTTCTTGCAAATTCTATATGTTCTATGTATTTTCATATGTTGGTGATCATCACAAATCTGATTTTACCAATTAAATGCTCTTCATGAGTTTTTTCAGAAACCTTGTATGTTATTTTATAAAAGATTGCATGAATGAACCTAGAGATTGAGTCTAGAGCCTTGATTTGAGAATATTAATTGTAATTGTGATCGAGCATAATGATATGTTGATAGAACTTGATGGTCTCGTGAGTATTCAACTTTGAACTATTAGATTGGTCTAAATTGAAAGACTGACTTGATAAAATTGATGAGCTGAAATAGTCCATTAAGAGACTTATTAATTTATTTATTGGAGTGATCGATGTTTTGTGAGCACTGAGTCTTGGGAGGAGTATTGAGCACCGAGTTGAGTGAGAGTAAGTTCAACTCGAACTCTAGAACTACGCCGCCAAATGTAGGAGAGGATTGAAACTGTTAAGTTGGATATTTCCTCTTGATAGGTCCTTAAAAAAATAGAGGATTCGTTTGATTTGATCAGATCCATTATGGATCGATTTTCACTGATTATCCTGGCAAGTACTGAGTAGTTGTCACAATATCAACGAGATTGTTCTACGATCACTGGCTTATAAGTGATTGTTGTTGGATAAGAGAAACTCTTAGATAGGTTCCATACTAATAGTACTCTGATTAGATTGGATTGGTGTGGATTATATTGACTGGTCATTGTCTACTCTTTATTCTTTCTTGTGGACATTTGACACCCTGATTGAGTTTCTTATCTCTTAATTTGAGTTATTTTGAGCTGTTAGTATTCTACCTTTATGCATGTTTCATTCAACTATTTTACATACCAGTATATTTCATGTACTGACGTTCAATTGGGTCTGTATCATTAATGATGCAGATACATATATTAAAGATCATCAACAAGCACACCGTTGAGGATCTATTGCAGTCAGTTGATTGGGTGAGTCCTCCCTTGCTCCTGAAGGATTCTCATTTACATTTCATCTAGCTTGAGTCAATACTTATTTTCTTTGATTGTGGTAGCCATGACCTATCATGGTACCATCTAGACAATTAGAAAGATGCTTCATAGACTGGATTAGAGATTGAAAATGATTTTCACTCCTAATTTTTATGATTTTGATAATATGTCGATGTCTACCATATTTGGAGTGTTTTGAGTTTTGACTGTTCTTATTGAAATATTATCAAAATTATTAAATTTTTTTTTTAAATATGTTAATTAATTTTATTAAAACACAATAATTAATAAAATTAGTTAATTAGTGGTCATATTTATAACTAATATAAGTAATAATTCATAAGTCTACAATATATTGTGTGACTTCCTTGGGTATTATTTGAATATGCAAAATTTAAAACTCTTAAATATTTTTTAATTTAAATTATTTGATTTTTTCTTAAAAAAAATTAAATATCCAAAACTTTAGATTTAAAACTCAAAAGGGTAAAAAATGCCCTTATACTATCAGAAAGGAGCAAAAATACCCTCTGTTTATATTTTGGGTCATTTGTGCCCTTGTACTATTAGAAATGGGTCAAAAATGCTCTGATACTAACAGAAAAGGGTCAAAATGCCCTTGATTTATACTTTGGTCCAAAAATGCCTTTGTCAATGATACTTTGGTCCAAAATGCTCTTATTATTACCAAATGGGTCAGAAATACGCTTCTTTCTAAATGGCTCAAAGTATAAACAGATGATATTTTTGCTCCTTTCTAATAGTACAAGGGTATTTTTGACCCTTTTCCCTAAATTTTATTATATTGTGGTCCTTTAAATATAATTTTTTTTCATAGTGAGAATTAAAAAAAAAAAATTAGTTGTTGTTGTAATAAGTGATTAAAAGCATGAGAAAAATTTGTCCATTTTCCATGTATGTATTGGGAATGTTTTCCATTTGAAAAATGACTAACAAACTAATTAATAAAAATAATTAAATTTAAAAAAGAAGGATAAAAATGTCAAGAGATAAACCTATTTATAGTGTGAATGACCTTTATTATTATATTTGGGTCATTTTGGCTAAAAAGATTTTTTCTTCTGGCTTGATGTAAAAAAATAAAACGAACAATATTGTGTGAGGAAATAAAAACATATCCAATGCAACAGTACAGTCTTATTAATGTAAAACATAGGCATTTTTGGAAACAGGAAAAGCTGTATTATCCTCCAACATAGGCATTTTTGGAAACATGAAAAGCTGTATTATCCTCTATATTTATTTTGCAGGGTGTAGAATATTTTTAAATAATTTGTACGTATACGTAGAGTAATCAAGATGCTTTGTAAAACGACAAAAGATGTTAGCTTCTCTCCAGCAAGCCGTTTTTTTGTGAGTCACTAATATATACAACTATAATTTCATCAGAATATACGTAACTTAAGGTGATGGATCGGAAGGTGGCAGGAAGCTTCCTCTTTCATCATTATATTTATATCTCTATATAAACAACTAGAGTACTACTTTTTATAAAAAATGATCATGTACTGCCCATTTCTTGATGCAAAATATCTCCAAATTAATCATTTAATTAAGTATGCTACCAATTACGAAAGAATCAATGTCATCCTCAAGGAGAAAGAGTGTGAATATTGTGAGGGTTCCTCCAGTTAGGGGAAGAATCAAGAGGCGAATTTTTACTAGTGTTTTTCGTCAAGTCAAACGATGTTCTAGTAAACACAAAGGTGGTTGCATTCATCAAACGAGACAAGATTTTTAGCAAGAAATTCATCTTATATATACAGTGTAATCTTCATGCAAATTATATTAAAGGAGGTCAGAACTCGTGGTCCTCTAACTCTATTGCTACACGCTCGTCTAGCTCTTTCCTACCACCAGCCCCAAGTTTCCAGGGAGTAGATAATTTATCAACTTCGAGATTGTTTTGTTTTCTTTCTTTTATAACTAGTATTTGGAGACTTTTGATCTTAAATTGCGGGAATGCATTTTCTCTTTCCACCTTAATTTGGCTAAGTTGAACAGAATTGAAATAAATTGATATTCAGTAGATTAATTGCTGAAACATCTTAAATGCTGAAATTGATCATCTCACGAGTTGTAATTATATGTTTGGAATCTGACCAAAATGAAAATATATATGTTTGGATATAAGTATTGTAACGAATGTAATAAAAAGTAGTTGTGTTTGATTTTTAAAATAAAAAGTGGGAATCAACTCTTTGTTATTTTTAAAAGTTGACTTAATTAAATGTCACGAAAGCTATGTACTATTTTTTATTTGTGCTTGTGATGCGTGCTTATTCCCCTTAGACTGCTTCGTCTTGATTTATCCATCTATATTTATGCTATATTAAAAATGTAAAAATCTTTATAAATATTGTTTGAATTTTTTGACTTTTATTAAAAGATTTCTCTTTAAACAAAATTGCTTTTTCACTATTTTTTTAATTTGTTAAGTATTTACTCCTTTATTTATTTAATTTCAAGATTCACTTTCGAATTAGAATTTCTTTATATTTAGAATTCACTCTTGATTTAGGACTATTTTATACAAATAATTGTACAGGTTGCGAAGGAAAAGAAAAATATTACTATTATTTTTTTAATATTCAAGACTTTGAACTTAATTAAAATTTAGATTATCAAATATTTGTTAATAAAAGTATGTAATATAACAAATTTTAAAAGAAAAAGAGTAATTAAAATTAGTTGGAAACATTAAACTACTCCTTTTACATTTAAGAGTCTTTTTTTAAAAATAAATTTTAATCATTTAACTCCTAATTATTCGACTCTAAATTATTACTATATGTATTCTTAAATTATTAACATATTTATATTAAAAATAATTAAATTGATTTTCTCATCTTTACCTGTGCATAATAGATTAAATTATTACATCAAATCAATAATATTTATTTAATTTTACTTATTTAAATATTATATTTATTTTAATGATAAATACTATTTATGTATAATTTTTAAATTAACACACACAAACGTGCAAAGCACGTATAGTGAAAATGTGGGATTCATAATGAAAATTTGCAAAGCACGTATATTGAAGTTTTTAAGTTTGGAAACTTACTTTGCTTGAGATCATTCATAAGATGGGCCTATAAAAGTATTTTATGGTCGAGCTTTTTCTGGAAGTACATGTATTATTTCAATATTGTAGTGTCTGATATTTGAATATTGACTTGAGATATTTTTTTATTTTTTTTTATCTTGAAAAAGCAGGGATATCATCTTCAATCAATAATTATTTTTTGACGAATCTAGCTTTCTCTATTCCACAGGACTTACAAAGGGTAGTATCAGAATATTTCATTTATTATCTATTGATTACGCCTTTCGATTTGTTGCTTTATTTATATTTTGTATTTACTTCCTTTTTTTTTTATCTATATTAAATTTTACATGTCTTTTGAACTAATGATTAATACATGCATTTTATCATGATTTCTACATTGATTGATGCATAATTTTTTGAAAAACAATTTAAGAAATAAGTAATTGATGTTGAGTATAAAATATCAAAAAGATTTCTTGATAGGCTTAAAGTGAAAAGTAAAAGTCAAAAAATATTTAAATATAATGGACAAATAAAAGTGAACTACTGGAATATTTAAAAGTTTTCTGCTGCTATTCAAAGGACCAATGAACTTTTGTTGTATAGTTTAAGCTACTTGTTCATTTTGTTGACATAAAAAAGATTTAAAAGAAAATTGCTTGTGTGATCGTCACTAAAAATTACTATTCACATTTTTTAGCATAAATTTTATTTTATTTGAAAATTAGTGTTTAACGGTAAAAATTCAAAATTTAATTAAAGTTATGTTTCAAATTTGAAAAATAACTTATAGCTTGTTTCCAATTCACGTTAAAAAAAATAGTACATTTAATATAAAAATAGTGAGATATTTTAAAAATATAATCAATTGTTAAAAAAATTTAATATTATTAAATCTGTGCACAGCAAGAACTATTATATCTAGTATATATATAAGTATCAATACACTCAAAAAATAGGATAGAATAATGGAAATGGAATGGAGAAAGAATTTTAAGTTTTGTTTTGCTAAGAAAATTTTGGGATTATTAAAAAATACTATAACATAGTACATATTTTAGTGAAACAACAAAGTGCTTGTAACATAAAACGTCATGTTTAATCTGGAACACCATCTTATGATTTTGAATAATTTCAACTTGTAAACACTTTTAATTTCTTGGACAAGTTTTTTTTTTTTTAAAAAAATACACATGAATCTATTAAGAAAAACAAAAAACTTAAAATAGTTAAACAAACTTATACTGCTTACCTAATCACATGTCAAAGAGATATCATCTTTCACATACAAAAACAGCAAATCCAAGTATATATAGTAAATATAAGAAAGAGTTGTAAAAAAATTGGAAAACATTTTGGCCAGGTGTTATAAGGAATATGTGACTTACATGACCACGGTTGGTTTCGACCAAACAACCAGATAAGCTTGAAGCAAAATTCACTCCATGAATAAATCCTTCCCTCTCAATTTGGAAATAAGATGGAATGAATGGCAAATTGGCGTATTCCGCTACAAACAACAATGCACAATGAGTTAGAAGTTAGATCTCCACAACTACATATTAACGTACAGAACTTCCCATTTTTAGTTAGCCAAATCAACAAGTACGATTGAGCCGTCAAACTAACAACATATATATCGTGCATCGCGATAAGACAAAATAGAACTTATGTGAAATGAACTTGAATTTTCTGAGAATTTATAGTTTGTGGCGTTAGTTGACCGGCTCCAACAAGTTATCTCCCGGTCCCCTTTTTAATATTATTATCACCTATCTTTATTGGTTGATTTATGTAAATGTCCCCCCTTTTAGCTTGACCTCTAATTCATATTTTTAAAACTAGTGTAAATATATTTCTGAGAAAATTACTTTTTCCTACAATGTTATATATATTGTTTCTTTGTTTCACAAAAGATGACCTATTACCTCTTTTGGCAATACTTTAATTTTAGTTTTTCACATGTCATATTTAAAATTACAAAATTAAATGACATTTTGGTATATTTGATATAACTTTAATTAGAACTACAAGATTAAAAGATCCTCTTTACTTTTTTAAATTCTTTGTCAAGTCAATTTTATTAAATTATTGTCTAATGTTCAATTTGCAATAAGCATTGACTAACTTTTTATCATGAAATTTTCAGTTTGCTCGTATGAATTTTTAAACCATAAATTGCAGAGAGATAAGAAGAGAATCATTTACTGAATAGATATCCCCAAAAGAAGAACAAGAAGACAACTTGTGATAATATATTTCTGATATTTAATTATTGTGTTGATTTTGAAGTGGACATGTTTTTAATGTATAAAAGAAAACTTAAAATATGTTTGGATGGTAAAGAGAAAACATCTACTCGGGAAGGAATGGTCCCGTAGAGAAAGACGGAGAAGAAAAGCTTAGTCAATCCGTGCTTAGAAAATAGATATGTCAAATGAAACACTCAAGTGAATGGTGTGAGGCATAAAGCTAGCAAGGTAATTAATTAAGTCAGCTCCAGCTCGAAGCAGATAGAAAATAATCTGATATCAATTAAAGTATTGCAGAAAGTTTGACATGACCATAGTTCGAGTCTGATTAGACTAGCATATATATATATATATAGTGTGAGGATCAGGAAGTTGTGAAAGTTCACCTGAGATGCTGAGAACTAGTAAAACTCCATTGAAAAAGGACTGAACTGTTGAGAGAAAACTCCTCTCTGCTTTGCTTATATTAGATGATCAATTGAATTAGTAAAGGAATACAATGGCATGCTAGATATTTATAGGACTATCTTTGAGGGAAAGTAACTAACTAGCTAACCAACTAATCTAACAGACTTTCTAACTAAGTTCTGTTGCTGATCCTCATGAACAACAACTAATAACTGCTCTCTAACTGACTCTAGCTAACTAATTAATTGATGAAATGATAAATATCTCAATATATAGTACTCTATGTTAAAAGAATGAAAAGTCCAACATCAGTGGTCAATGAGATGCATGACCTTCTTATAAAGGTCAGAAAATCCTCCTCCATTTAAACTAGTTTTTGGAGCCAATTTTACATTATGTGGTAATTCGGGTTGTAAGAGGATTTGGAAGAGAGCTGCATAAGGGTTAGAAAGGTAGTAGTCCATAGATTCAAGCCTTGATCAGATGAATGGAATTCTTCCAAGAGTTATTAGTTACATCATAATTTCGAATATACTAGCATTATTTAGTTGGTGAAACTAATGATCTTATGTACCTATAAAATCAGAGATGAGACGGCCATCAGAAGGTCTACCAGTTGGGTATTTGAAGAATGATTCACCATAAGGCCACCAATTCGACTGATAATCAGTAGTAGTGTTGATGTAGTTATTATTCCCATTATCGAGTATCGAATCACCAAACACAAAGAGGGATGCATGAGGTAGTTTGAAACTGCACTCAACACACCCAATTAATATTATTCCAATCAAAATGTAGATGAAGCCATGAAAGAAGCTTGAGTTGAAAGCCATTTAATTTGAGGACTTCATCACCACTATTTATTTCCAATATATATATGTTAGAGTACTTAATTGTCAGAGAGCTGCTCCCGTCATGTTTGAGTTTTATAATTCCCATCATGGGTGGCTGATTAAGAAATTAGTATATAGTTTATGGATTATCATTTGTTCTAGTTTTTTTTATTTTTATGTCCCTTCTTTCAAGGGTCAAACACAGCTAGTTCCCAATTTTAAATCAAATGTAATCCCCATGAATTAAATATCCCGCGGCATAAGCAATTATTTAAACAAGTGAATAAATAAAGAAAATCTCAGTAAATCATATTATTTCATGGTTAGCTTCACTCGTCCCCTTGCTTTAAGTTAATCTAACACTTAATTCGCTGCTTCTCCTTGGGGCTAATGTTTAGGAATATCTAATAGTGTATGTACACTGCGTCAAGATAGAATACATGTATATGTATAAAATATACAAATTAAATGAAGCAACTAAGTTAGAATCATGAATATTCCAAATCAGACATGATGTACAAACTGCTATTATGTAATGACTCTGAAGGTCATTTTTGATATTTTTAATAAAATTATCATTTTACCCCTCTCAATAGCTGCCCCGAGTCCTATTTGATTGGTCGAGAAAGTTGATTTTTGAAAATTCAGGTTTTTTGCTAAAGAGTTGAGTTTCGAAGACTTAAGTTGCTTAATTTTGAGTTTCGAAGTCATTTGGAGTTTCGAATCTCGGAACAAAATTTCATCGATTTCATTAGTTTCGGAATGTGAAAATTGATCTAGGATAGTTGTCGGACTTTGATTTGGAGTTGTTATGTGGATATGTGGTCCAAAGTTGAAAATTGAGTTAAAATTTAACTTAGATTTGACTTTGGTCAACATTTTGAATTCAGGTGCTCGAATTGGATTTCTGATGGTTCCATTAATTTTGGGAGGTGATTTTAGCTCTAAAAGGAGTTCCAATATAATTTGTGGGTGTTCTGGTAACGTTTTGGTATTTTTAGTGCTTTAAGTTAGTTTAGTTGCGACTAATTAGATCATGGGTCAAGAAGACCTTAGATCCTATTTTTTGATGATTTCATTGAGTCTAAAACGTCAAATTTAATAGGATAGTATATCTGATTTGTATGCATGGAAATTTGAACAAATCTCAAGAGTTGATTCCGTGAATTTTGTGCATTGTGTGAATTATTGATGCTTGGTGTGACCTTCTTCACGTATGTGATACTATAGGTTGCGTTTATGAAAATTTGTTAAATTACCCTTCATGATCACGAAGGTAGGTCCCACGATCGCGGGTTATTTTGATGGGCTTCGCGGTCGCGGTGAACAGTAGTCGCGATCATGATGGTCAATTAATGACCTAAAATTGTGTTTAGATGGGATTTAACCCTTTTCCTCTATTTTTGACATTCCCAAACTCGGATAGGCAAAATTTCAAAGGATTTTTGTGAAAAAACCATTGGGTAAGTCATTTTCAATTTATATCTTTATTACCCATTGGTTAACTAGTATTTTTTAACATCAAATTCGGTATTTTGAATTGGAAAATTGGGGGTTTTGTTCATGAACTTAAGTTTTTAAAAGAATAGTAATTTTGGGTTCATTTTAACTCCACTTTTGAGACAGTTTTCTCTAATAGATTTCTAATTCCACAAGGAACATTTTCATACAAAAATTTTTAAATTTTAATCTCATTTATCAATATTGAATTTTTGGACCGTTTTACCCTTTCCTTCAAATTTCATGATTTTGGTGTCCTTATCTTCAAAATTTGATTGTGAATTATTATTTGACTATATTGTGATTTTTTGAAGTATATTCAGAAAGAAAAAGCTTTGACAATAAAGTGATCGAGATTTTTTACTAAGGCAAGTGAATTTCTCACATGTAGTTAAGTGTGTTTAACCTTGTATCTTCCTTCTTGAATGTTGGTGTAACACTCCTCATGTTGAAGAGTTTGGAAAATGGAAAGTTGCAGAAAAGTGTGAAACTAGACTAAATGTACTAGCCTGTCACGACCCAAGCCTAGGGCCTAGGTGCGACATGGAGAATAGGAAATTCGAAGACACCCTAAACAAGCCTCATAGCATACACAAGCACATCCTTAGTTAAGAAGCGTAGTTCAATCATCAACAAGTAGTACTAAGGAGATTAGGGGCTTAAGACAAACTCCATGGGACAAGGGATAAGGAATTACACTATTCAATCACAACAGTCAACAAGTGAATCTAAGGGGAAGGGGACATGAGACACACTTTATGAGAAGTAGGGGCTTAGGAAATTCACCACCTTGCTAATATCATCAAAAGCAACAATATACATGGGATAGGGATTAAGAGAAAATCTCCATAGATACAAATCGTTTCATGATTCATACACACATATCATCCATCAATACTTCTAATCATGGATGGAATAGGGGCCAAGACATGTCTTGGGTTCTCCCTCAAAAGTAAATAACAAAAGTAACAATGTCTTAACATAAGTACGGTAGATAAAAAATGAATGTTGTCCTAGAAATGGAGGACTCACCACAAGAAAAGTCTTCACGAATCGTACCAGCAACGAGGAGGTGGATGTGAAAGAGCTTTGGTCTCTACATGGTTAGATTAAATAGGCAAAAAGTCTGCGTTAGCTATTTGAATGTACTGAGTATGTGGGATGCAATGTAATAAGGAAATCATAAGCCATATTAAACAAGATGCATAATCATAGACAAAGGAAATATGCTAAATATGACAAGAATGATCAATATCTTAATTAAAACATCCATGAGAGCTAAAATGTCACGACCCGGATAGGGGACCTAGATGTGATATGAAGAAGGAGGACCCGAAGACCCTCAATCAAGCCATTAAATGAAATGGTCAATTAACTGTAACACAGTGTCACACGAACTTCTAAGAGCCCTAGGTTTATAATGATCCTTGGATGTCCAACATGCCGCGTCTATTTGAGTCTTGGTCATGAGTGTGATGTGCACCATGACTATGAACAAGAGGCTATGATGATGTACTAGGAAATTGTCTCACTTCCATTTATTCCTTATGTCGTGCCATGAACTCTTGATGATGCCTCTAAACTTGATATTGTCCTTCTTTCAGAAAATACCTCTAAGAAGAGCTCCTTTCCCACATCCCGCTTCTGAGGTTGAGGAAATGGCTCCTCGGGCACCGGTTGAGGAACAGGTGACTCATGTCGAGTTCCGTAACATCGTCTCTATGTTGGCACAAGTGGTGACCAACCAAGCTATGCCTGTTCATTCGGCTCCTATCACTACTCCGGCCTCAAGAGTGAGGGACTTCACT
>JBCEWC010006268.1:0-23353 GCA_038996855.1 Solanum aculeatissimum
TACGATGTGTGACATCATCGTTGATATCGCCACTACTCTGGATGATGGACCCAAGATATTTAAAGTTTTCTCTCTTGAGAATAGGTTGAGTGGCAAGCCTCACATCAATGTTTGTTTCATCCCTCACAACACTGAATTTGCAATCCAAGTATTCTGTTTTGGATAAACACAAAATAAACAAATAAATTTTTTATTTATCAAGATTGCGAGTACAACTCTGTTTATTCTTAATTATTTTCTCGAGATTTTCTCAATTATTGAAGGACCACTAATAGGATATTTGTCAAATATAGGTTGATGTGGATCTCCTTGAGATATATTTGTTCGATCTCACGGGGCAAACTTTGAGAAAAAATGTATTTGATGTCTTGATCTCTTTATGAATATCACTGGACCAGTTTATGAGATATTTGAGATGCCTCTTCAAAGGAATTGGTATCCCTTTTCATAGGCTTAAACAAGATTTAACGAAGAATAGCCTCCAAGATTTTTTATTTTTCTACTTGACCAACTCAGTTTAATCAGAATGAGGACCAAAGTAGAACTACTAAAATAATGTATATTTTTTCGCCCCCCGGGGCCTAGCTCAAGTGGCAAAGGGTGACAGATTTGTTACTGAGGTTACAGGTTCAAGCCTCACGCAATGCAAGGAGCCTGGCATTTAAGTGGAAAGGGTAGAGGGGCAGGCCCATTATCCACCGAGTTTAGAAGGTTGTGGTTGGTTCAAAAGGCGGGTCACAGATAGATTCTTGGTTATCAAAAAAAATAATGTATATTTTTCAAAAATATAGTGAAATTTTACTTATGATAATATTATTGCATTACAAGTCATGATCTACGAACTTTATAAGACTTTAAAAGTTGTTTTCTTTCCAATTCAAAGTTAGTTCCTTCATAGTATAATTACTTCATGGAAAAAATCTTATTATTTGCTTCAGTAATGATGCATTTTATAACTATAAATTGATACAGATATAAATTGCTATGCCCCCACCCCCTAAACGCACCCCAAAGAAAGGAATTGAATAATACATGGTTTTGCAAGCTTGTGTATATTCATGATTAAATTTGATGTGCATCAAATTTTTCAGTAAGGGCCCTTTGTGAGGAACCATCACAAATTATTTTTCAATTATTCTTTGTATGGTGAAAAAACAATTTGAAGCGACTATTAATTAGTCTTAGATATATCACATATACATAAATTAATATACATGTGCAACGCACGTATCGAAAAACTAGCACCCATAAAATGGAACTCCCCCAAATGAAACTTTTATTTGACCCACCTAAATATAGGTTAATGGCTTGTAGCTAAGACGGTCTGTCAAATTTTGTTTCTGTAATTTCTTATTGGATCAAACAGCTAGAACCTAGAGCTTCAAATTTCAAGTGCATCAGTGCCAGTAACGCAATTGACTATTTACTCCCACATAACTCCCAATCATATAGGAATTAAATATGAGAAAAATCAACTATCAAAAAGTTTTAACTAGAAGGGGGGTTGACTGAAATGCCATTTGTTTAACTTATAGATATAATGTTCCATTTGCTCAGTATAACAGAGTTACAGAGGCCACAAGATTTTACATTTTCATCCTAGATCAAAATCTTAGCTTGAGGTCACATTTCATTTACGGCAAAAGATAAGTAATTTGGCCACCTGTTTTGCGAACTTCTATGGTGTATGCCATCGCAACCTCACTTCACAGTAACTAGCACTATATTGAGGCCTGTATTTCATGAAAAGGGCTGCTTTCCAGCTTGGATTTGCTCATATTCATTTCTAACCTCACAGCTTCTAATAAATCAGTTATCCAATAGTTAGTTTTATACTTCTATTTTTTTCCCAAGTGAAGTCATTTCATATCAACCATGGCACTGCACTATAACTGCCAATACCAAGCAAGTCTTAAGTTGATCAACTCAACTACAGGTGATACCAAATGGAATTCCGTCAACTGCCAATCGATTAATCTGATTCCTATTTGAGGATATCCTATTACAGTTTGACATCTATAATGGCAAAGCAAGTCCTTACAAATTATACCAATTCACTTTCTGAACTTCATATTACCTACTCCCTTTGTTTCAAAGAGAATGACCTACTTTCCTTTTTGATTTGTTTCAAAAAGAATGACCCATTTCTTTTTTTTCCAAATTTTTAATTTCAACTTTCCAGATGACATATTCAAAACCACAAGCTTAAAGGACATTTTGGTACATTTGACATAACTTTAATTTAGGACCACAAGATTGAAAAGCCTTATTTGTCCTCTTAAACTTCGTGCCAAGTCAAACTAGGTTTTTTTTTTTTAAACGGTGGGAGTAAAATGAAGGTTCAACTGAAATCAACTTCTTCCTAGTCCTCTCTCATAAAAAAAATGCAGATATACTCTAAATTTTGAAGATAGACAAGACCTTTTAATGTCATTAAGTGATCATTAGCCACAAGGAAATAAAAGGGGTGAGAAAGACCATTATCCATGTCACAAGTCACATGCTTGTAAACAAAACTATTCCTAATGATGTTCTTCAAACCCCACTTTGTGAGATTACACTGGGTATGTTGTTGTTGCTGCCCAGACCCAGGTACGAATATCTGATATGAGATTGGATTTTGCATTTTATAAATTTTAGGGTATGGATACGAGTGTGGATAGGGGTGTCGGGATACAACTAATAAATATATGAAAATAATATATATGACAATTAAAAATAGTTGAGAAGCAACTTGTATTTTGATTAACAGGGTGATACAAATATTGATTCGGTTAAATGAGATGATAATTAAATAATTACAACTTGATAAAAGAGTAATATCTTTTTTATTTTAGGATTCAGGGTTATGGTAGGAGTATGGGTACGGGTGTTAAGACACAACAAATAAATGCATATTACAACAAATATAAGCTTATAGTTCGACAAGAAAATGCAGTTATTAAATTAAAGTTAGAATAATTAAATTCTTTGTGAACACTTAATATTTTAGTCGTATGTGTATGACATAAACCAAAAATCAAACCAAGTCTCAAATACAGCAGGTGTAGTCAAAGTACCGGAGTAAGGTTGACCAAATGCGGTGTGGATCCACTCCCATGTTGAATCAACACAATTGCGGCAAGTAATTTGAAAAGCAATGTTCAAAAAGGTGTTTCTATACAAGCCACAGGGCGTGGTAAAAATATACTAGGGCAATCTGTGGGAGAGAGTAGCATGAGGCGTCAGCCCTATCATTCTAGGCATATGCTTAGGCATCGGTTGAATGTTTGTTTTGAGTCGTAAGCCAAAAATCTCTGCTAATTAAAATTAAACTTGCTAAACAAGTTCTTAAATTAATACCGAATCCAACTTATTATTAAATTTTAAGAAGTTAAAAAGCTTAAAAATCTAAATAGTTTTTATCTTAAGTGCTAATTTTTATTTTTTTCTTCGTCTTTCACTGGGTAAAAGGAAAAAAATGATCAATGTGCAAACTTTGAAGCAAAAAATGCATCATCCTTCACCACTTGCTCTAGTTTGATGCTTCTGATTGTAGGTCCTTTTTTAGCATTTCTTTTTTTACAAGTTGATTTATAAATTTCAACTCAATTTTTTTTAAAAGTCGAAAGTCTTTGTAGGAGATGCACTGATGCATGGTTGGCTCTGGACAGATTCAAGAGAGGTATAAGTAGACAAAAGAAGATTTGAGGGAAGTGCTTAGACAAGACATGGCGTAGTTGCAGCTCTTCGAGGTCATGGCCTTAGATAGGAAGATATGGAGGACACGGATTAGGGTAGAAGGGTATTAAGTAGGAATGTGTCCATACTAGTGTGTATAGACTTGTTGTCCATTCTAGTAGTCGTAGTATTACTCTTGTTTCTTGTTCTTTAATTTTTGTTACTATATATTGTTTTGTGTGGTTTGATTATAGTATTATTTTGTTGTAGTATTGTTCTGCTCCTATTTGTTGTTTTATTATTGTCTATTATTTCTTATATTTCCAATACTTCTTTTCCTATGCTATTTTTATCATGAAGGGGTTCTATTGCAGACAGTTATTGTACCTCTGAAGTAGAGGTCAATTTTGTATACAAGCTATCCTCCCTGGACCCCACTTTGTGAAACTACACTAGTATGTTGTTGTAATTAGGCTTTTAAGATAGGCAGTCTAAATATATTGTTTGGTCAATTGTTGATTTTTCTATTAATGTTTTAAGATGAAACAATTCTATGTATATCCCTAACTTCTTTTTTTTTTTTAATTTTCTGTAATTTCTATGTAATTTTTTTTATAATTTATTTTAATTATAGTAATTTATAAAATATTAAATTTAAAGATCCACAAGGCTTATGCCGCAGCACCTTGAGGCTTACGCCTCACTGTGTATCAGGTAAAACATCTCTTCTCATCTCGCCTTGCACCGCGCCTTTTAAAACATTGATTTGAAGGGTCCAAGCAACATAGATTTCAACAGTTTTGAAGTCTAAACTTCCACAACAAAAGAAATATACTGATCCCCACTCTCCACCTCATTAGTTAGTGAAATAGAACCTTGAGTCCAGAATAAAAGCAAGATCAACTGGAAAACATCCATATAAATATACTGAAAGAAAGTCAATGGCTCAAGCTCATAAAGGGTCCAAAGGCATAAAATGGGAATATCAGACTAACTATGATGATTGTTTTTATTGACAAATACCATATTATTTTCAAACACTTACTAAAAGAAAACGGGAAAAAGCAAAAATCATCTGAAGAAACATTTTCTGTCAATGACCACCCTGATAAGTCTTTGATAGGACTCATCAGTTGCAAGAACGGCATCGTCAAATACATCTCCAATGATAAAACAACATAAAGAGCCCATTTGTCCATAAAAGTTTGTTTTTTCAACTTTTTTTTCCAAAAAAAAGAAGTGTTTACTTATACTTTGTAGTCAATTTTTCACTCCAACTTGAAGTTGAGTATTTCAATCTTGAAAAATTGGTTCTAATCACATTTTTAAGTAAAAAAGAATCCCTACAAACATTCAAAAAAAATTCAAGTGAAATACATGTCCAAACTCAACTTTAATTTCCATATATCCTATTTCAGCTTGCTTCAAATAATATTTTTATAAATATTATCAAATTCACATCCAACTGCCTGCTAAATGTTCAAAAATCTTGTGCAGGCATAGACAAGAATGCACTCACTAGATCGAAACCCAGCAGCAATTTTTCAACATAAGTGAATGAGTTAGCAAGAATATATTGCACAAAATGGGGTAACCGTGGGCTTCAAATAAAAGCATTAGTCATATGCATTGCTTACCTCTTTTTGGTTGGGGCAATAAGAGAGAATTTAGTAGATAGGACTTCTATCTTACCATATCATGCTGAGGAATCCCCTCCGTTATGCAGACAACTAAGTCCAACTCAGCTTCCATGGCCTCCATAATAGCTGCAGCAGCAAATGGTGGAGGAACATATACCACTGAAGCATTAGCCTTTGTCTCTGCTTTTGCCTCTGCAACAGTATCAAAAACAGGAAGCCCCAAATGTTCTGTTCCACCCTTCTTGGGGGTCACTCCACCAACCTATTAAGGCACACAAAGCATACATGAGAAATTTAGAAAAACCAATTTACTTTTTAAAAAATAGTAAAAAATAAAAACTATTTTCTAGCCTCAATGACTTTCAGTTTCCTTGAAACTAAGAGCATTCTACTACAACATTAAGAACAGAACTTTTCAATCAACTCCGGAATAAAATGCATTTATATCTATTGTAGATACAAGTTGTTCATACATGGTAATTCATTTTTAACTTCAATTTTCTGTCTTGCATAGATACTTCATACATAAATATTCATTTTCTTCATATACTAGATATCAATACATAGGAGACAGAAGAAAGGTATCAAAAAGATTTGAAGAAACCAAATGTTATCATGAGAGCAAGAGTTAACTTGCTAAGAATTGGTTGTTCTACCTTGAGAAACAAATAGGAAGCTACTCCATTGATTTTTTTTAACCTTTATGATTGGACTCCAACTTAGTCCAGTCCAGCCACCCTTGAATTCAATCAATTTACACTCCAAAAACTTTCATGATATAATAGGCAACTATCCTATATAACCACTTCAGTTAGGGTAAGTGCAAGAACTAACTGTCCATTTTAGAGCATTCACTACCCCTGTATGCTAACTCAAAATGAGCAAGACAATGAAAAATAATGACTCCTCCTTCTAATTGGTAGATAAAAATGAAAGAGAAGTTACACAATATAAATTCATAGCAAAAACAAAAGGCAAATGTGGCACAAATGTGTGACCACATCATAGAAGGAGCATACCATTTGACATAGATCACCTCAACAAAACAAATAAATAAGAGAGCCAATATGAAGGTGAAAGATGGGATACCATTTTAGTACCATATTCAATGGCTTGTTCAGTGTGGAAAGTGCCGTTTTTGCCGGTGATACCTTGACATATGACGCGGGTGTTTTTATCAACGAAAACAGCGGGCGGCGGCGGTGGTGATCCAAAGTAGCGATACTGATGCCACAATGGAGAAGCAGATATCGTCGGACTGTTAAGGTTAAGCTTTGTACTCAAGTTAGAGATCAGTCTTGTGGCTTGGCGAGACATGGATTCCGATGCCCTTCCTCTCTAAACCAGAGTCTACTTTGGTGGCGTGGTGTTTAGGTTTTGTAATCAAGTCTTTTCTTTCAATCACAACACCTAGCTTGTTTGAATGTGGTTTGCCGTGATTTTACTGTACCCTATGATATATTGTATTATCCTAATTTAAAATTTTATAAAAATATTTTTAATTATTATAAATATGAATTTCTTAATATTTTTTAATAATTTTTTTAAAAAATGAATACATAGAATCAAATGGAAAAACATACAAGTTAATATATTTTCAATTGATACAAATAACACAAGAAAATAAAAAAAATAAGAACTTTTAAAAAAATAAATCTTAAAAGATAGATTAAAACGTGAAAGAAAAGACGGGAGGTGAAAAAAATTCAAAAGTTGATACAGAGGAAAAATAGTAATATAAAAGCAATACATATATTAGAGTAAAATCTAATAAATAATAAAGGATAAAAGATAAATTAGAATTATTTAAATTTAAATAAGGATATAATTAGAAAAAAAAATAAGAGAGTTATGGTTATGGGATACCACCAAATTGGTGGGTTCAAAAAATGAGGTTTTCATAGTTATAAAAATATGAAACAAAATCATATCATACCACATAATTAATGAAATAATTAAAACAAATATGATTCTCTTCCTAACCATACCATACCACAAAAAATCATCATCCAAACAAGTTGTAAAATGCCCCCAAGTCTCTTTTCGAATCAACCAAAATGAGACTATTGTATGCTACTAATGTAATGTACTAACTAGTGTGCAGTACATGATTTTGTATATATGTTGTATTAAATTATAAAGCTATTATATATGTTGTATTAAATTATAAAGCTATTATATATGTATTAAATTATAAAGCTATGTAGGAGAAGAATAAAATTATTAAAAAATAATAATTGACGTTAAAATAAATGTTATATCTATCTAAGTTATAAGAATTTCATATAGGAAGATTTAAAAATTATTTTAAAAAATTTGAATCTCTTTCTTTTATATTGTTAGTTTGTAATGAAAGTATAAAGTAAATAAGAAGAAGAAAGTAGAGAGAAGAGAAAAGACTTTTTATTACTCTTGAAGAATATTCACATGTGTCTTACAATGTAGGAAAATCCTTTTATTTATAGGGAAAAACTGACTTGGTCCCTAAATTAGGGTTTTTGTCACTTGAGCCTAGGCCCTAGGTGCGACATGGTGAATGGGAAACCCGAAGGCACCCCAAACAAGCCTCATAGCATACGTAAGCATATCCTTGGTTAGGAAGTGTAGTTCAATCATCAACAAGTAGTACTAGGGGGATTAGGGACTTAGGACGCATTCTATCGGGATAAGGAATAAGAAATTTCAACCATTCAATCACATCAAGTAAATCTAAAGGAAATGGGGTATGGGACACACTTTATGGGAAGTAGGGACTTAGGAATTTCACTAACATGCCAATACATCACAAGCAACAAGAAAACATGGGATAAGGACTAAGGGAAAGTCTCCATAAATACATAAGCTTCATATGAATCATATATAACACATTATCCAACTATACCTCTAGTCATGAATGGAATGAGAGCCAAGACATGTCCCAGGCTCACCCTCAAAGTAAAGAAAGAAGATAACAATGTCTTAACATAAGCAAGATAAAAACTGGATGTTGTCCTTGGAATGGAGGACTCACCACATGCAAGTCTTCAAGAAACCGTACTAGCCACGAGGAGGTGGATGAATAGGAGCTTCGGTCCATATATGGTTAGATCGGGTAGGCAAAAACTATGTGTTAGTACTTGGAATGTACTAGGTATGTGGGGTATAATGCAACAAGAGATCATAAGTCATAATAGACAAGATGCATAATCATATACAAAGGTAATAAGTTCAATATGAAATGAATGTTCAATGTCTTAGTCAAAATATGCATAAAAGGTAAACATAATCTCATAACATAACATACATATGTGGGAAGAGACTTTAACCGACAATTAAGATCATGCGAGCTACTATATGGAATCCCGATGTTACCTCCACACCAAAAAAGGAGTAGTCTACTTGCCAAGGTAAATCATACCCTCACCTTATGACATTGTCTTTTTGATGGGTGTTACATGATATCCTTACATTACGACATTACTTTTTCGATAGATGTTCACGGTATCCTTACCATACGGCATTGCCTTTTCGGTAAGTGTTCGTGGTATCCTTATCTTATGTCATTACGTTTTCGGTAAGTGTTATATGATGTCCTATGGTGGCACATAGTTAAGGGACAATGTAAATTTATCAAGGTCCTCTCGGTGCTAAGTTAACATCCCACGGAATATATAAATCATAGTCATACTCATAATCATGCATAGACTTATAAGTCATAATATCATAATAGGAGTAGCTCAGCATCATAAAAGGGATCAATAATCTTGCATAATTTTCATAGCATTTCCATGGATTCATAACACATTTGGTAGCCCTTAATCATTCTCAATATGTATAGACTTGCATATTTATTATGAGAATATACCATTTGAAATCATAATTTAAATAGCTCATAATAAAATTCAAGGACCCATAATAGTTAAGATAAGACATTTTTCATAAATCCAACAAATCGTGCAATGAGATGGCAATACATGCTCATTTGAACATAATATTCATGATTTAGACCAAAATATAGAATTTGGGTAAAGATTTAACAAGATCCATTTAAGAAATCATCAATCCAATGTAGTAATGCAAAGGGTTCATAAATACTAACTCATATTATGCATTTTAAATCAATAAATAATAATTTTTAACTGAATCATACATATATTTAGGAATAGAAAGTACCCATAATAAAATAAATCTTAAAATTAAAGATTAAGTTTAAAAGAGTTTTGGACTCCATGCGTGAAAGAACCCATGGATGAAAAAATCCATATACCTTGAGCAAAATAGAGAAGAAGGTTGAAGAAAATCTTGGATTTGATGAAAAGCTTGGAAGAAATTGAAGGTTGTTCTTCAATGAAAGATTTGGGTCTTCTTCCTTAAGAGAAAATTTTGGAATGAGTGAACGGGAAGGTTATTAGGGGATGAAAATAGGCTTAAGAAGGTGTATTTAGGTTAAATGGGTTGAAAATTCATTTTGGGAATGTAAAAATATCATCGAAAGTAAAAAAAAAAGATATTTTAATGAGTCTCAATAACAAAATTGACGGTTGAGGGATTCCATCGTCGAATCATTCAACAGTACGCCACATAGGACCCTTTTACCGCCTTTTTTGATAGTTTCTGAAGTTTTTCGGAGCCATTCAGCGGTCAAATTGATCATTTCCTTTTTTGACAGTCCAGACAAACTTCAGTAAAATGGTAATAACTTTTTACTTCGTACTCGGAATAAGTCGAAATTGGATGTGTTGAAAAACTAATTCAAAGACATTTAGTTTGGTAGGTAGTGGGTCATCTAATTCATTATGTACTAAGAAATATGACCATTTGAAATTGATCCTTATACGAACTCATATCAAAACTTGCTCGATTGGAGTCCTTTGAACATAGCTCGATGTAAGAGATGTCTTATGAACCCAAATGTTACGATCCAAATCTAGGGCCTAGTCATGATATAGAAAATGTGACACCCAAAGGCATCCCATCCAAGCCTCGTGTTCATATTATAAGGATTCATAAGGTAATATAAGCATACATAAGAAAGTAAGAAAGTGAAAGTACATACAAGCAAGAATGTCATAGTTCCTATAAGGGAATATACATCAATCTGTTAAGTTCAAATCATGTCTCTAGATCATAGATCTTGGTGGGGTCTAGCACATAACTCACTAGCTTACCCTTAGGATGTACATCAAAAGAAAGAAAATGATAAAGCATCAACATAAAGAAAAACATCATAAAGGGCTTGTTCTCGAAGCATGGGAACTCACCAACAATCTTCAAGTTCGAAGTCCGAATCGAGCCATGAAATGGGATGGTTGCCTCATCGTCCGTCCCTACATGGTTAGATCATGTAAGTAGAGAAGTTTGTATTAGTACGTGAAATATACTAAGTATATAGGTATGTCATGAATCAAAATACATCATAATAATACTAATATGAAGAATCATAATCAATAGGATAAGGGCACAATATGTATGAACATGCAAGTTTAAAATCATGAGAAGAGGCCTCATAAAATCCTTTCATAAGCTTAACATATATATATGGGAATAAGACTATAACCGACATAAAAAATCATGCGGATCATGACAAGGAGTCTTAATGTTCACTCTACATCAAGCTAAGAGGAGCCTACTTTGCCAAGATAGACTCGATCCTCACCCTATAGGTCCTAGCACGGTGAGAACCATCATTTGACCCCACCCTTTAGGCTCTATCCTAGCATGGTGAGTGTCCATTAAAATCTATATGGATCCATTAGCACACCTTTAAGGCATAAAACATGAACATCATTCATATGGTGACACATAGTTATGGGACTATGAAATCTACCTAATCCCTCTCGATGCTAAGTCATATCCCACAGAAGACATAAATCATGCATATACATAGTTTCAACATAATTCATACTTCATTAGAATCATACTTTCATAGTTCATAAATAATCATCATAATCTTTCACGAAATATTGTGTCATAAGAATAGTCCATCTACTTTAGCTTTTCATAAAAATATTGGTAGTCATTCCCACCTTAACATCATCATTATCATAATCATAAATCATGCTTTTTCATATACTTGAATTCATAACATAGTTCATCATAGAAGACTAGGGCTAAGTGCGGGTCCATAAATAATTGAGTCAAAATCATGTAATTGGATAAGATTCATAGAGAAAACATGCAATTAAAATCAATTTGGATTATAAGTAAAGGAACCCACATCATATCATTAAGCCCTAATCATGCATACTTGAAATCACATTGTTACTTGAAAATCAAATTCATCATGTAATTCTTCGTAATTCAAGCATAGATAGGTTTAATAATCATGGAATATTCATAATTCATGCACTGAGAATCATAGCATAAAATCCCATAAGAAATCATCATGAAATTTGATAAAAAGAAAGGTTTTGTATTGGGCTTCATGGATGAAACTAATCCATGAATGAAGCCCTACATACCTCAAGTAGAATCCTTAAGAATTGATGAGAAAAATCTAAAAGTCCTTAATCAAACCTTCAAGTTTTTACTTCAATGGAACCCTTGTCTTAGAGAGAAATATTGAGAACCCTTGAGAAAATTTGAAGATTAAAGGCTTTGAATGACTTAGGAATAAGATTTAGGAAGGCTAGGTTGGTTAGAGTAGTTAGGAGAGCCAAAATGACAAAGTTTAGGGCTTAAATAAATTGGATATGTCAAAAACACCCTTTATAAAAAACTGATAGAGCCGTCCATGAGACCCTATATCCAGGTCGTGGTTCAACCTACGTATCATGACTTGGCTCGTAGAAACTTATGCCACAAAAGTTGAGCTACTGAAATTGTAGCTTCCAACCTACGAACACGTAAGAAGACCCGTGGACTCATTTACGAGATGTAGGTCCTTTCGTAAAGTGGTTCCAAACTTAGAAATATTTTGGGTCCTTTAAGGCCCCTTTCAACGAACCCTTTGATGGGTTGTGGTTTCTTATACTGTCCATTCTGGTATCTTGTAAGTCAACTTCCATAAATCCTTTAATTTTCACTTTCACTGGTTCTAATCCACGAAGCTTACCTACGACTCATAGTCTCACCTACGGTCCGTAGACTAGCTCATATGATCCAACCAATATCAAAATTATTAACTTTTAGTCTTTCCAGGCTATCAACATGCATGGTGTTATACCAAACCATATGTAATACGCTTTGAATATCTAATAATTCATTCTACCCCATTAGAAGTCATAACGTTGAGCCTATATGCGTACGAGGAACGACTCAAGTCTTAGCTTAAGATCTAGGACATTGCAACATCTCTCCCTTAGAAACATTTCTTTCCTCGAATGTGATGGAAATACACTTTAGAGGAGTAACAAGGCAAATTTCATCCCCAACATAAATGCATCAGTGCAACTTAAACATCATTTCCATGAATTCTCAAACTTATGTATCAAATACCATCAAAATATGTTACCATGAGTATGTATGCATGCAATATGACGTAAAGGGATAAAATACAAGATTTAATGTCTAAGACATAATTGATTCATTACCTTAGGATTGAGTAGAGTGGAAAAGATAAGGATATCATTTCTTCATATCCACTTCTGCTTCCCAAGTAGAACTTTTGACTTGTTGGTTCCTCCAAAGTACTTTAACGAATGCTACATCTTTGTTCCTCAATCTCTTCACTTGCCTATCCAATATCTCAATCGAAACTTCTTCATACGTCAAGTTATCTTCCACAACACCTACAACCTCTAAAGGCACAGTAGAGTTTAGGTCACCTACACACTTTCTTAACATAGACACATGAAAGATTGGATGAACCATACTCATCTCCATATACAACTCTAACTCATAAGCAACCTTACCAATGCACCTCAAGATTCTATAAGGCCTTACATACCTAGGGCTGAATTTCCCCTTCTTGCCAAACTGAACTACACCCTTCATGGGTGAGACTTTCAAATACACTCATTCATCCACCTTAAACTCAAGATCTCTTCTCCTAATATCAGAACAAGACTTTTGCCTACTTTTAGTCGTCCTTAATCTCTCCCTTATCAACCTCACCTTCTCCAAGGCTTCCAAAAGAAATTTGGACCTATCAAAGCCATTTCTCCTACTTCAAACCACCCAATCGAGAATCTACAATGCCTCCCATATAAGGCCTCAAATAGTGCATCCCAATGCTAGAGTGGTAACTATTATTATAAGCAAACTCAATGAGTGGAAGATGCTCATGCCAAACCACCCTTGAATTCCAACACACAAGCTCTAAGCATATCCTTGGAAGTTTGAATAGTTTTTTCAGCTTGACTATCCATTTGTGGGTGAAGGGATGTTCTAAGCTTGAATTTAGTACCATGGCCTATTTGGAAATATCTCCAAAAATGAGAGGTGAATTAGGCATCACAGTTCGAAATGATGGATAATAAATTCCATGCAATCTAACCAAATCATGGATGCACAATTTAGCATAATCTTCGGCACCATAGGTTGTTCTAACCAATAGAAAATGTGCCGACTTTGTCATTCTATCAATAATAACATAAATAGAATCAAAATGCTTCTTGTTCCTAGGAAAATCAATCATAAAATCCATATTGATTTTTTCCCACTTCTAAGTAAGAATCTTTATGTCTTGGGCTAGGCCACTCGACTTTTGATGTTTGGCTTTGACTTGTTGTCAATTATGACATCTGGCTACAAACTTTGCAATACCCCTCTTTATACTACCCCCAATACACTTTCCTCAAATCCCTATACATCTTTGTAGAACCGGGGTGAATAGAATAAGATGAATTATGAGCCTCTTTCAAAATCAAGTCCCTCAACCCATCAACATTTGGCGCACACAACCTACCTTGATGTCTAAGGAAACCATCTCCCCCTTGGGAGAAAACCTCTACCTTGCCCTCTTTTACCAATACCTTCAATTCTACCAAAGTGGGGTCGAGGTCTTGTTTGGATTTGAACTCTTCAAGTATGGAAGATTTGGAATCATCTAGAATCACCATGCCTCCATCTTCGATTTAGCCCAATCTAATTCCCAACCTAGCTAATCAATGAACTTCGCTTGTTAACTCTTTCTTTCCTATCATCAAAATAGGCTACAATCTCTATGGATACCCTACTTAGGGCATCCACCACAACATTAGCTTTGCTTGAGTGATAATGCACACTCATGTCATAATTTTTAAGGAGTTCTAACCACCTTATTTGCCTTAAATCTCTTTGGGTGAACACATATCAAAGACTCTTGGGATCGATGAAAACATCTACATAAACTCTATACAAATAATGACATCATATTTTCAAAGCAAATACCATGGCTGCTAGCTCAAGGTCATGTGTAGGATAATTACTTTTAGTGACCTAGAAGCATTGGAAATGACCTTGCCACCTTACATCGGTACACAACCCAAGCCAATTCTTGAAGCATCACAATAGACAACAAACCCTACTAGCCTTTTTGGTAAAGTCAAAATAGGAGCGGAGGTGAGCTTTTCCTTTAAAGTTTGAAAGCTCCTTTCATATTCATCCGTCCAAAGGTATTTTACCTTCTTTTGTGTCAACTTATTCAAAGGAGAATTACTTGAAGAAAAACCCTCAATAAATCTTCAGTATTACCCGCTAAGTCCAAGAAACTCCTAATATCCAATGGAGTCAAAGGCCTAGGCCAATTTTTCACCACTTTCATTTTCTTAGGATCCGCCTTGATTCCTTCACCCGACACTACATGCCCAAGGAATGCAACCTCTTTCAACCAAAATTCACATTTATCAAATTTGACAAACAAGTTCTCTTGTTTTAAGGTTTGCAACACTACCCTCAAATGCCTCACATGCTCTTACTCACTTCGGGAATAAATCAAGATGATATCACCATAACAAATATATCAAGGTAGGGTTTAAAGACCATATTCATGATATCCATAAATATTGTCAGAGCATTAGTTAGGTCAAAAGACATCACCACAAATTCAAAATGCCCATACCTTGTTTGGAAAGTTATTTTAGGAATATCACATTCCCTTACCTTCATTTGATGGTATTCGGACCGAAGATCAATCCTAGAAAAATGACTAGCCCTTTGCAATTGGTCAAATAAGTCATCTATCCTCGGTAGGGGATACTTGCTCTTTATGGTAACTTTGTTGAGTTTTTGGTAGTTGATGCACATTCTAAGTAAGCCATCCTTATTCCTCACAAACAACACTGGTGCACCCCAAGGTGACTTGCTAGGCCTAATAAAACCTTTCTCCAGTAAGTCCTTCAATTGATACTTTAACTCTTTCAACTCCGTCGGGGCTGTACGATGGAGAGAGGTAGAAATAGGTTGAGTATCGGGGAGGTGATCTATATCAAAATCTATTTCCTTTTTGGGAGGAGTACCGAGGAGCTCATTGGGAAAGACATCAAGAAACTCATTGACCATTAGAACCGACTCAATAGAAGGAACTTTGGACTCAAAATTCCTAACCCTCACAAGATGATAAATGCAACCTTTAGCAATCAATTTTCGAGCCTTAAGACAAAATATAAACCTACCTTTAACCATCGAATCATGACCTTTCCACTCAAGGATGGGTTCATTAAGAAATTGGAACCTAACTTTGCGGGTTCTACAATCAATAAAAGCATGTAATTAATCCATCCCAATAATAATGTCAAAATACACCATGTCAAGTTCAACAAAATCATAAGATAAGACTTTATGTAATATGGACACGGGCAACCCCTATAGACTCTTATAGCAACAATAGACTCACTAATGGGGGTAGACACCTCAAAAGGTTCACATAGCAATTCAGAACATACATCAAGCCTATTAGCAATAAATGGGGTAATGAAAGATAAAGTGGCACCTGAATCTAATAAAACATACACATCATAATCATAAACCTTTAACATGCCAGTGACAATATCGGGAGCCTCATCGACCCCTTCCTCTCTTGAAGAGCATAAAATTGGTTATGACGTAGAGCACCTTCTTATTTGCCCCTTGACCTCCATGGGCACCATGTCCTTGAGGACGGCTATCTCTAACCTTGTTTGGAGAATTTGGACAATAAAAAATCTTGTGGCCCATCTTGCTACACCAAAACATGCACCCATGTTTCTCAAGCATGTGTTGGCATGATTCCTTTCACATTTTGGGCACCTCGGATGATTTGGTCCACTATTACCACCTTGGGATCTAGGGGTTATCACCCTATCATTGATGAACCTTTGGTTTTGAGCATTTGGTGACCGTTAGCCTTGAAATTTATGGCCTTGTTAGAAGCGACCACCTCTACTACCCCTATCACCTTAGAATCCTCTTCATAATGAGTCATCTTGGACTCCCCACTCTTTCCCTTTCTAAGATTCTCTTCCTCAAGTTGCTCGGCATATGTCATGAGCTGAGACAAGGCCATCTCCTCAATGAGTACGACAGTGCAACACTCTTCATTGACCAATTCAGACACTTCTAATACAAATTTGTTCATTCTTGCCCAAGAATTGGCAACTAAGATTGTAGCATATTTTGAGAGTTTGTTGAATTTGAGGGAATACTCCCTCACACTCATGGAGCCTTGTTTGAGGTTCATAAATTGCATCATCTTTTCCTCCCTTAGCTTCATAGGGAAGAAACAGTTATGAAAGGTAGTCTTGAATTCCTCCCATGGAATGGGCTCATCATTCACCCTCTCCATCTTCCATTAGGTGAACCATATTTGTGCAAGGACTTTGAGATGATAGGCCACAATTTTTGCTTTCTCTGTCGAGTTTACCCCTATGATAGCTAGAACCTTGGATACTTCATCAATAAATTCTTGAGAAACTTCCTCTACATTAGAGACACGGAACTCCAGAGGATTCATTCTAGTGAAGTCCCTCACTCTTGAGGCCAGAGTAGGAGCATGAGGAGCTTAGGCCCCTTGGTTAACTTGGTTGTCTACGACTTGGGCCAATAAGGTAACAATATTTTGATATTTGGCATGAGTAACCCCTTTCTCTTGGGGAGCTTGGGGGGATGGAGAGGCTTGATCCTCTTCGGGAATAAGATCCCTTGGAGACATTCTTCTCGGTGGCATTATCTAGAAGCACAAACAAGCAACCATTAGAAATAGGAAGTCTTATATTATGTTCTAAAGCACGACATAGATCATGAAGAATTGAATCATTTCATGAACGCCTCATAGTTTCCTATTCATAGTTGTGGCGCACTTCACAACCATGAACAAGCTCTACTCAACGCCGGTATGTTGGATTTTCAAGGACTATTCATAAACGTAGTGCTTTGATACCAAGTTTGTCACGACCCAAGATTTGGGCCTAGGCGCGATATAGAGAATAGGGAACCCGAAGGAACCACAAATAAGCCTTAAAACATTCATAAGCACATCCTTGGTTAGGAAACATAGTTCAACTATCAACATGTAGTATTAGGGGAATTAGGGACTTAAGAGACACTCTATGGGGACAAGGGATAAAGAATTTCCACTATTCAATTACATCAAGTAAATCTAAAGGAAAATGGGGTATATGACACACTTTATGGGAAATAGGGACTTAGGAATTTCACTAACATGCCAATACACCACAACCAACAATAAAACATGGGATAAGGACTAAGGGAAAGTCTCCATAGATACATACACAACACATTATCCAACCCTCTAGTCATAAATGGAAAGGGGCCAAGACATGTCACGAGCTCACCCTCAAGAGTAAAGAAACAAGATACCAATGTCTTAACATAAGTAAGATTCAAAATGGATGTTATCCTCGAAATGGAGGACTCACCACAAGCAAGTCTTCAGGAAATCGTACTATCCATGTGGAGGTGGATAACTAGGAGCTTCGGTCCCTATATGGTTAGATTATTTAGGAAAAAAGTATGCATTAGTACTTGAAATGTACTAAGTATGTGAGGTAAAATGCAACAAGAGATCATAAGCCATAATAGACAAGATGCATAATCATATACAAACGTAATAAGCTAGTATGAAATGAATGCTTAATGTCTTAGTCAAAACATGCATGGAAGGTAAAGATAATCTCAAAAGGTAAAGATAATCTCATAACATAACATACATATGTGGGAAGAGACTTTAACCAACAATTAAGACCATGCAAACTATTATATAGAATTTCGATGTTGCCTCTACACCAAAAAAGGAGTAGTCTACTTGCCAAGGTAAACCATACCCCACCTTATGACATTGCCTTTTCAGTGGGTATTTCATGATATCCTTACCTTACAACATTGTCTTTTCGATAGGTGTTTATAGTATTCTTACCTTACGACATAGCTTTTTCGGTAGGTGTTCATGATATCCTTACCTTACGACATTGACTTTTCGGTAGGTGTTATATGATGTACTATGGTGGCACATAGTTAAGAGACAATTAAAATCTACCAAGGTCCTCTCGGTGCTAAGTCAACATCCTATGGAATACATAAATCATAATTATACTCATAATCATGTATAGACTTATAAGTCATAATACCATAATAGGAGTAACTTATTAAAATCATAGCATTATTAAAGGACTCAATAATCTTGTATAATTTCCATAGCGTTTCTATGGATTCATAACATATTTGGTAGCCATTAATCATTCACAATATTCATAGACTTGTATATTTATCATAAGAATATACCATTTGAAACCATAATTTAAATAGCCCTTAATTAAATTAAAAAACGCATAATAGTTAAGATAGTGCATTTTCCAAAATTCATCAACTCATGCAATTAGATCAATACATCCTCATTTGAATATAATATTCATGATTTAGATCAAAATATAGCATTTCGTTTATTTAACAAGACCCATTTAAGAAATCATCAACCCAATATAATAATGTAAAGGCTTCATAAATACCAACTAATTTCATGCATTTTAAATTAATAACTAATAATTTCTAGCATGAATCATGCATATAATTTGGAATAGAAAGTATCCATAATAAAATAAATTTTGAAATTTAAGATTAAGTTGAAAAAGATTTTGGACTCCATGGATGAAAGGACCCATGGATGAAAAAATCCACATACCTTAGAGCAAAATAGAGAAGAAGGTTGAAGAAAATCTTGGAAGAAATTGAAGCTTGTTCTTCAATAGAGGATTTGAGTTTTCTTCCTTGAGAGAAAAATTCGGAATGTGTGAAGGGGAAGGTTATTAGGGCATGAAAATAGACTTAGGAAAGTGTATTTTGGTTAAATGGGTTAAAAACCTCTTTTGAAAATGTAAAAATATCATCAAAAGTTTAAAAAATGATATTTTAATGAGTCTCGACGGTAAAATCTATGGTCCAGTAGTCCCGTCATCGAACCAATCAGTAGTTTGCCGAATGAGACCCTTTGACCACCTTTTTTTTATAGTTTCAGAAGCTTTTTAGTGCCACTCAGTGGTCAAATTGACCATCACCCTTTTTGACAGCCCAAACATGCTTCAATAAAATGGACATAACGTTTTACTCCGAACTTGGAATAAGGTAAAATTGGATGAGTTGAAAAGGTAATTCAAAGACCTTTAATTTTGTAGGTAGTGAGTCACCTAATTAGTTATGTACTAAGAGATATTACCATTTGAAGTTGACTCTTGTATGAACTCATACCGAAACTTGACCAATTGAAATCCTTTGGACTTGCCTCGATGTAAGAGATGCCTTATGACCCCAAACTACATGTAATACACTTTGAATACCTAATAATTGATTCCACCCCATTAGAAGTTATAAAGTTGAGTTTATATGCGTACGAGGAATGAATCAGGTCTTAGCTTAAGATCTAGGGCATTACAATTTCTAACTTTTTTCCAAAGGAACCTACAAAATAGACATTCACTACAACAAAAATATATTTATAGCACTCCCCTTTGAATGTCTATTTACTAGATTATATGCCTCATTAAAATATTTCTAGATAAAACCCTGTGAAAAAATTTTTATTGAAGAAAAAAATGTACACATATCTAATAATACACATTATTGGATGCCTCATTAAAAAGCTTACAAGAAAAACCCAATGTGACTAAATCTTGTGAGGGAAAAAGAGTACATTGCATATTAAATCCCCCTAATGAGAACATCAATCCTAAGACTTGAATCTTTGCATCCCACTCTTGTATACCATTTTCTTGAAAGTTGTAGTTGGTAGAGAATTGGTGAACAAATCATCCGCATTGTCACTCGAATGAATCTGTTGCACATTTATATCACCATTATTTTGGAGCTACTGTGTGTAGAATTTTTTTGATGAAATATTCTTTGTTTTATCTCCTCTTATGAATCTTTCCTTTAGTTGTGCTATACATGCAACATTATCTTCATACAAAATTGTAGGTACTTTATCAAATTTCAAACTACACTTTTCTCGAACAATATGTACCATAGACCTCAATCACACATATTCTCGACTTACTTCATGAATAGTTATGATCTCAACATGATTTGATAAAGTGTCCACGATAGACTACTTTATAGATCTCCAAGATATTGTTGTACCTCCACATAGGAATACATAACCAATTTAAGATCGAGCTTTGTGTGGGTCAGATAAATACCCTACATCAGCATAACCGACAAGATCGGGATTGCAATCATTAGAATAAAATAATCCCATATTGATATTCTCTTTTAAATATCACAATATGTGTTTGATCTCATTCCAATATCTCCTTATAGGAGCAGAATTATACCTTGCCAACAAATTAACTAAAAAGGTAATATCAGGCATTGCAGTATTAGCAAGATACATTAGTGTATAAATTGCACTAAGATATGGTATTTCGGGACCAAGGATGTCCTCATTCTTTTCTTGAGGTCGGAATGGATCATTATTCACATCAAGTGATTGAGCAATTATCGAAGTACTCAATGGATGTGCTTAATCCATATAAAATCTTTTCAACACTTTTTTGTATAGGCAGATTGATAAAAAAAAATACTATTTGTCAAATGCTCAATTTGCAAATTAAGACATATTTTTCTAAGATCTTTCATTTCAAATTCATTCCTTAAATAATCACGTAACATCCCCAAAGTTCATCCCACCTAGACTGAGTATATACCCAAAGAAACTGGAAAAAATAATTGAGAAAACTTCCTGAAGGAAGATACCACGAGAGCCACTACGACCCGTAAAGTGAGGTCTCGTAGGTCACCCCTGTGGTTTAGGAAATTTTCTAAACCTGAGGTCCATATACGAGACAACATACGACTAATAAAACTATCCACGACCTGTAAATTAGTTTCGAGAATTGGAGATCCAAAAATAAAATTTCTAATATCTTAAACTACGAGTTATTAGACAACTCGGATAACCTTTTACGACTCCTAGAAGAGGTTTCATATCGAGTTTTAGTACGTGAAAACCTTGGACACCCTGATCCACGAGATGGACTTACAACTCGTAAAGCGTTTCATGGCTCTTGTAGGTGAGGTCTCATGGGATATTCCACTAGCCAATTATTTGATCATCCTATCTACAAAAGACCATCTACAACTCATAGAATGTTCTATAGACCATAGATGGGGTCTCGTAGACCCCTGCGATAGTTTTAAAGAAGGGTAATTTTGTCAAATCCTATCCCTTTTAATTAAAACCTTGGACGTTTTGGACTTAATTTAAGTCATAAAACAAAACCCTAAGTGTATTATCCCATACTACACACTTAAAATATTTTTTAGAGCATCGAGGAAGAAAAAAATAGCTTGGGTGTCGCGTTCAAGTCAAGGATTATTGAAGTATCAATTGTCCTCTGTAATTCTAGATATGTTAAGCTAATCAAAACATGATTTTGTTCTTCCATGTGCCCCATAGATCGAGTTATTGGAGTTGTGAAATAATTTAGTCTCCTATGAATGTTCTTTAAGGTTTTTCTTAAAAATTCTAATGTATTTTTATATAATTATGCATGAGTTATAGTTTTCATGAATTAATTACTTGAAATAGATGATTTTACTTTTCTACATGAACCCTAACATGAATTATTAATATTTTTGCATATTACACTTAAATGGACATGCATGAGTATCAATTGAGCCGAAAAAGTCTATAAAGTTCCTGAATGTTTTTAACTTCATTTTTGTTTCCTTGAATGCTATAAGTATAAATGATGCATGATTGAGCCTTTATAAGTCAAGAATTGAACCTTAAAAGAATGTAACCAAAGAGTTGATAATTGATATGATGAATTGAGTTGACGAATATCCAATGAGACTAGATGAATGAGTTAACCATAGGGTTGATGTCTTATGAGCATGTTGAGTTTTGGGAGGATTATTGAGCATCGAATTGAGTAAGAATAAGTCTAACTCGAACTTAATAACTACGTGGCCAACGTAGGAGAGAATTGAACTGTAAAAATCAGACGATTCCTTATTATCCCAAAAAGGACTTGATGTTATTATTGTGGATCCACTAATGGGATGTCCTTTATCCTGACAAGGTATTGGATGGATGTGGCAACAACATTACTTTGTTGTATCACCACCGGCTCATAGGTGATGGTTGCTGGTTAGAGAAACTTCCAAATATGTCTTGATAATACTCTAAGTGGATGGGATGAGATGGTATATGAGTGGTCATTGTCTAAACTTCATCCTTACCTTAGAATTTTGACTTGATGGCTGAGTTCCTTACTTCCTAAGTTTAACTATTTGAGTTGATGTTATTTTGCCTTTACATGTTTCATTCTACCATTTTATATAATCGTATATTCTACGTACTGACATCCATATGGGCCTACATCTTTTTATGATGCAGAGACAAGTACTAGTGGTCATACGCAGACACTCCATTAAGGACCTATTTACATTCAGATGATTGGTGAGTCCACCCCTACTTTCAGAGGATACTATGTTTCTTTCTAGCATTAAGTCCTGACTTATTCTATTTTATTTTGACGTAGCAATGGACCTGTCATTGGCACCACTTAGTCAGCTGTTTAGAGGCTTCATTGATAACATGCAAAGCATAGATGACACCAATATGAGTGACATGTACCCCTCAAAACCATTCACAAGGAGTCAAGCAAAAGATCTCCAAGACCTACAAGCAATGTTCATGAAGAAGGAAGCATTAGAGGAGC
>JBCEWC010006269.1:0-23352 GCA_038996855.1 Solanum aculeatissimum
ATTATAATGACTTGAATGTTGAGCATGATGAATGACTATGTGCTATGTGCAAGTATGTTATTCCCATTCCCGAATTTGCTCCCATAGCTTGAGTCACAAGCCCCTAAACCCTTAGAGCCTATGTGCTACATGTTTAGCTTCCGCGTTTCCGAGCCGATGATGAGTGTAATGATGCTATGATGGCTTGATCGAGGGTCTTCGGGTCCTCTTTCGCCGTGTCATATCTAGGCCTCCTATCAGGGTCGTGACAATAAGATATCACTTTACCATGTTGCATAAGCACACAACTCAACCCAATCTGAGAAGCATCACAATATACCACAAACCCATCTAAACCATTTGGTAGAGTCAAAATAGGAGTTGATATGAGCTGATCCTTCAAAGTCTGAAAACTCTTCTCATACTCACCTGACCACACAAACTTAGCCTTCTTTTGAGTCAATTTAGTCAATGGAGACGCAATGGATAAGAAACCTTCAAAAAACCTCCGATAATAACTAGCCAACCCAAGAAAACTTCAAATATCAGAAAGAATTAATAGTCTAGGCCAATTCTTTACTGCCTCAGTCTTCTTGGGATCAACTTAATACCATCACCGTATACAACATGACCAAGAAAAACAACTTCACCCAACCAGAACTCACAATTACTAAATTTGGCAAATAATTGCTTCTCCCTCAAAGTCTGAAGAACCAACCTCAAGTGACCCATATATTCTTGCTTACTTCAGGAGTAGATCAGAATATCATCAATGAAGACAACGACAAAGCTATCAAGGAAGGGCTTGAACACTCGATTCATAAAATATATAAATACAGTTGGAGCATTGGTCAAACCAAATGATATTACCCCAAATTCAAAATGCCCACACCTAGTCTGGAAGGTCATCTTGGGAATATTACACTCCCTAACCTTTAACTGATGATAGCCGGAACAAACACCTTTCTTTGAGAAATAAGTATCTCCTTGAATTTGATCAAACAAGTCATTGATTCTAGGAAATAGGTATTTATTATTGTTGTTTACCTTATTCAATTGCCATAGTTAATACACATTCGAAGTGACCCATTCTTCTTCCTTACAAATAACACAGGAGCACCCCCAGGAAAAATGCTTGGCCTAATAAAGACTTTCTCCAATAAGTCTTTCAACTGATCCTTCAACTCTTTTAACTAAGTCGGGGCCATATAATAAGGAGGAATGGAAATAGGTTGAGTATCCAAAAGAAGATCTATGCTAAAATTCACTTCCCTATCAGGAGGAATACCAGACAAATCTTTAGGAAACATATCTGAAAACTCATTAACCACCGGAACTAACTCAAGAGTAGATGATTCAGACTCCATATCTATAACCCTAAAAATATGATAGATGCACCTCTTAAAAATCATCTTCTGGGTCTTGAGATAGGTAATAAATTGACCTTTAACAACAGAGTCGCTACCCTCCCATTCCAAAATAGGCTTATTAGGAATATGAAATTTAACCTTTTGAGTTCTACAATCAACAAAGGCAAATGAAGCATGCAACCAATCCATCCCAAGAATAATATCAAAATCAAACATTTTGAGCTCTACAAGATCACAAGGCAGGATTTTATGCAAAACCAAAACAGGACAACCCCAATAGACCATTCGAGCAACAATAGACTCACCCATGGGAGTATAAACTGAATAGGTCTCCCTCAAGATTTCAAGACTCAAACCAAACTTAACAGACAACAGAGGCATCACAAAAGATAAATTTGCACCTAGATCAAGCAAAGCATAAACATCAAAATCAAAAAATTTTAACATACCAGTCACTACATCTGGAGCCTCCTTAACTTTCTAATGAGTATGCAAGGCATAAAGCTTATTATTTCTGGGAGCATCTCTTGGAGGAATCCCTGGTTGGACGTGATCACCCTGAGCATCTTGTCTTTGACTCTTCTTAGCAACCTTAGGACTGTCAACAATTTTGTGGTCCACATCACCATACCCATAGCAAGCACTCGATCCACATAAGCACTTCCCTAAATGAGCTTTCCCACATTTTTCACGTCAAAGAGGCAATGGTCCACCTCCAATCTTTGCCTTAGGAGGAGGCACTCTAGCATTGGCAAACCTTGCATTCGAACCTTGGCCCTATTGGAAACGACCATTTCCCCCACCACTCCTAGAATTAGAGAACCCACTATTATATCGGGCCCTCTTAGAATCATTCACCCTCCTATTCTTGAGATTTTCTCCCTTAATCTATTCAGCATAGGTCATAAGCCTGGAGATATCCATATACCGAATAAGCATAGCCGTACGACACTCTTTCATAACCAAATCAGAGATCCCGAAAATAAATTTGTGCATCCTGGCACGAGGGTCAGAAACTAGTATAGAAGCATACTTTGAGAGCTTTGTTAAGTTGAGAGAATAGTCCCTAACAGTCATGCCACTTTTCTTGAGATTGATAAATTCAGTCATCTTGGTCTCCCGAAGTTCAAGAGGGAAGAAACAGTCCAGAAAAGTAAACTTGATCTCTTCCTAACCAACCTTAATGTCAGCAACCCTCGCAACCAACCACTGACCATAACACACCTGAGCCACATCTTTCAAGTGATAAGCAAGTAGTTTAGCTTTCTCCTAGGAACTCACACCCATAATAGTCAACACCTTAGAGAGTTTATCAATAAAGTCCTAGGCATCCTCATCAACTTTTGAACTAAAGAACACCGAAGGATTTATTCGAGTGAAATCTCTCACCATAGAGGATAGAGTGGGACCAAGAGGAGGATTAGTCAGTGGGGCTTGGTTGGTCACCACTTGAGCCAGCATTGAAACAATATTTCAGAATTCAGCATGAGTCACTTGCTCTCCCATTGACTCTTGAGGGACTTGCTCCTCATTAACCGAGGTCTTTCTAGGGAGAGGGACACTTCATGGAGGCATCTTTTGAAAGAGTGACAAGAACACCATAAAAATTAAGAAATCTTATGAAACGGTTCATAGCACGACATAAGAGACAATGAAGTGAGATAATTTCTAAAATATCACCATAGTCTCTCACTCATAGGTATGGTGCATAACACGCCCATGAATAAAACTCCACTTGACGTGGTTTGTTGGACTCTGAGGATCATTTATAAACCTAGTGCTCTGATACCATCTTTGTCATGACCCGAAAGTAGGTCATTGGTATGACACGGTAAATGAGAACTCGAGGGTTCTCAAACAAGCCTTTTAGCATCATTTTACACATCATTCATTCGGAAGCACGTAATTAAAATATAAACATATAATTCTAAGGGATTGCAGAACTTTGGACTCAAGCTATGGGAATGTCGTCGGGAAAGGAATTTGCATGAACCAAATAGTAATTAGCAAATAAGTTCTAACTGATGGGTAAGTATGACTCACGCTATGGGGATAAGAAGGGGCTTGAGACTTTCCATATAATCACATTTCCATTACTCATATGATAATAGCATAAACATAAACATCTCATCCATACATAATACATAATCATAACTTCTCAAGTATACACATAACATATTTGTATGGAAGACTCCATGATGTCCAACAATTCCTCTAGTCTAGATTAGAGCGGGGGCTAAGAAATGTCTCAGGCTCACCCTCAAAATAAAGATATAATCAATATAACATAAGAGCTAGAGAGAAAGTGGATGTTATCCATGGAACATAGGACTTACCACAATGATACTCAAAGATCCAAGCTAACCGTCAAGAGGTGGAAAGATGTAGTCTTTGGTCCCTACATGGTTAGATCATGTAGGAAAAAGAGTATGCATTAGTACGTTTGAATGTACTAAGTATATGGACATGCAATGCATATGAACATGTAAAACTTGTAAATCAATGTTAGATGACAAAGGCACATATATATAAAGAAGTACATAAGAAAGGATATCATAACAATATGCTTTAATCCATGATATATGAATGGTTAATCATATAAACATTGTGAGGATGGGACCTCAACCGACATAAGACCATGTGAGCTATAACTTGGAACTCCATCGTCTACCCCACAACGAATAAAGAGGTGACCTACTTGTCAAAGGTAGATCCATTCTTCTCATCCCTAAAAGGGCATAATCATTCTTATGCTAGGCACATAGTTTGACGGAAAGGAGTATGGACCCTTGGGGATAGTCCACTCGGACTTCAATCCCTCAGTGCTAAGCCATCATCCTACAAGAATACGTATACATATATATGCTTTTGAAATAAGGATAAGTACTTTGAAACCATCATCATGCATACTTAGACCTAAAGGCCAAGTCACATTCTTTACTTTCATGCATACGTGGGCTTAAAAGCCAAATCATTCTTAGTGAAATACTTTAATGCATAGGAATAGCTCCATTCTTCTCATCCTTAGTGGTGTAAACACCCATTCTTGCGCAAAGACCCATATCATAGGCATAGTGTGATCACAACCTTGTCATACCCATTATTTACTTAAAAACATAGTCATAAACATAATTAGGACTTAGCCCATATCATAACTTCATAAAATCCATTCTCATGAATGTAAATGCAATGAATGATGATAGAATAACATGGTCAATAGAAATCAACATTTAAATCATCATAACAAGATAGATTCATTCTTAAATTGTAATGAAATCCATAATTAAAAACATAATTCATACTACCCAAGCTTGAATTGAAGACTTAAATGGACATGCAAAAATGAATCTTCGTAACTCAATGTAATTCATGATAATTGAACTTAAATAAATTTAAAATCATCAAATAAGTACAACCCATAATTCAATTTAATTAAATGCACAATACTTTAGAAGACCCATATTCAAAGTAAGCTTAAATTTCATAAAATCAAGTGTAAAAGAGTTTTGGGGTCTTCATGGTTGAAAGTGGACCATGAATCAATCGCACATACCTTGATTAACTAGAAGCCTAAGGGAGAAAAGTGATTGAAGAAGAAGACCCTTCTTTGAAATCCAACTTGAACCTTCAGCCACACTTGGAAGAGAGCTTTAGATGAGAGAGTTTGAATATTCTAAGTGTAATGAATTGATTTGAATGAGAATGGAGGGGTATAGGTTAGTTTAGTTGATTAGGAGGGGTTAGGAAGTGTAAAATGACCTTAGGAAAACACCCAAAATTATAATTAAACCATTAATGAACAAGTGTAAAAAATATTTCCAGAGGCTTCAAGGGTCGTGAGCCTCCACACGGATCGCTTACTGGTCCGTCGTCCTTAACTTGTCAAATAAAATCCTAGCTAAGGCTTGTCCACAAGGAAGGCGACATGGATCCTCAAGCGTCACACAGACCTTGAGTGCTTCCATCTCGCTGATGTGGATTCTGAAATGTTAGCCTTATACTTAGAACCAATCCTTAGGTTGAGAACTTCATGAAACCCTTCACCATGCCTCATTGGTGGATAAATGAGACCTCCAGATGGACTGTTAAGTGGTTCACGACCCGTATAGGGTCCCTTGGTGCATTGCTTTAGCCAAATTTCAAGAGCAGTCCCTGCGAAGGAAGCTTTACGAAAAAAGTCATAACTTCTTCATCTGAACTTCGAATCAAATGAAACCAATTGCGTTAGAAATCTAAATCAAAGAGCTTCATTTGGATAGGTCATAGACCACCCAATTGTTATTGTGCTAAGAGATAGGAATATTTAAAGTGACCCTTCCAACAATTCACATGAAAAACTCAACCAATAGAATTCCTTCGACCATGACTTGATGAAAGAGACACATGACAATCATAAACCAAACCAACCAAGCTTGAAATCAGTAAACTACACATTGATATCATTTTCAAAATTTTAGGTTATTACATGCCCTATTCATTTTCAAGTTCACAGACCCATTCTCAATCTATTCTCAATCCATGATCATGTCCACAGATTCATTCTCAATTCATATTCATGTTTCTAAATTAAAACTCAAATCATGCTCACATTCAAAATTACAATTATGTTCATACTCAAGTTCTCAAGTAGAGGCCTTATCCATGCATAATTATGTGATGAGAGATGAGATACTAACATTGGTACATGGAAATAAAGTTCAAAACATGATAATTACATAGAAACATGCATAATTCATTAGTATAAGAACATTTAAATTACAATTGGAGTTACCCATGCTTAAATTCATAGTTTATCAAGTCATGAAAGTTCAAATATCATAAACACCAAGTAAACTAATAGTATAAGATTTAATTCATGCTTAAATAATCATTTGAATCTAAAATAATTTGAACAATTTAAACTCAAATCTTGAAAACATACTTGGATCATGCTTTAAAGTAGATAAAATTAGATGAAGGATGCTTGGGCTCCATGATTGAAAGGAAATAATGGATGAATCCTACATATCTAAGCTTTGAATGATGAATTTGAGAGGAAATCGGCTTAAACTTTGAGCTCTTAATGAATCCTTAGCTTGCACTTGAATGAAGAAATTAGGGAGTGTTTTTGAGAGGTTAATTTGAGAGACTAAGTGTTAGACCATGTATTAAATGATTAGGGTATCTTAGAAACTAATTTATGAGGATATTATAGTCCATATACGTCCATAGGGGTGTTAGGAAATGGGGAAAAGAGGTCCCTTACAAAATAAAGTTAGAAAAGTGGAGGCAGTGCACTCCACCGATTGATGTAGTGGGGTCTGTGGTGTGCATCCCTTGTCAACAACATGAGAAGTCCATGTGGTTTTCCTTCCATGATACACACCACGACTCGTGGTGTGCAACATGGCTCGTGGTATGCACCACAACTCGTAGTGTACACCACAGATCACGGTGTGCTTCATGGTGAGTCACACCCACAAGGCATCTTAGAAAATGGCCAAGGACCACCTCCACAAGATCTTTCATAAATATTGAAGTGCTTCACGGGTCGTAGAGGTGTCCTTGGTAGGGCACCTTGGTAAAAAACTCATGAAACAAGCTTTTCTTGCCTCGACAAGGCCTTATGAAGTTCAGATCCTTACAATGCAAGATCATAATAATATAGGTATAAAGTAAAACATGAGATAAGGCATCATTAAAAATCATATGGTTCAAGCATCAGATTATAATAAAGCTTAAAGTAATATAGTCATTTTGCGGGATGTCACCCTTAATTGGCAATAAGATCATGCAAGCTATTACATGGAATCCAATGTAACTCTCACATTGAGAAGGTAGAGGCTACTTCGCAAAAGCAGACTTCGTGATGGTACAATCAATGAACATCATGAGCTATATGTGGATCCACTAGCTAAGCCTATAAGGTATAACCTATGGTGGCACATAGTTTTTGACAAGAAGTTTCTACTATAATTTCCTTGGGTAGATAACATTAATGTCTTTTAGAATGAACTTCACCTTAAGCCTTCTCAGTGCTAAGTAAAATCCCACAGAATGGTAAATCATAGTACATCAAATTATGAAAAACATATCATAACTTGGGTTATTGAAAATTATCATTCATATAAAGTAGATCATTAAAATCTTGATGATTCATTAGTGTGAGAATTATCCTTATCACATCTAGAATACATGATTAGATGAGAAAGCCCTTTCACTGATATTCGTTCATTCATTTAGGACTTTTATAAATCATACACAAGCCTTTTAATAAAATATAGGTGAAGTCCTCTTTCATTCATAATTATATTTTACCACGGACTAGGAAATTATGTGGTTTCAATCTCGAATCAACTTAAAAAAATTTAATTCAATGAGATCATACCTAATTATAATAAAAATTATCAATTGAAAATTGTAGAAAAAGTAGAGATTTCTTTTTTTTGGGGGGGGGGGGGGGAGGGGGGCTTCATAGGTGGAAGGGAGACATGGTGAATACCCACATATCTTAGATAAAATATTAGAAGAAATTTCCTTGGAACTTGAAGAAATTGACTTTGGTATTCAATGGAATCTTACTTGAAGAAGACAAAACTGTTGGAGAGATTTTCTTTAGAGATGATCTTGTGAACTAAGAATTAGGTGAGAATGAGAAAGTTCTTTATTCTGATTTTAGTTATATTCAGATGAAAAACCTTACCCAGGTCTGGGACACGAAATAGGTTCATCATAGTGTAATTTTTTCCAAATTTTATCAGGGAAAAGATTGAACAATCCTGAGGCAGATCCGCGACATAGACCCTGGCACACACTCTTCTGGATAATCAAATTTTTTAAAATTCTTTTCTTCATAATACTTGACCAAAAATTTCACTTGGGTCATTTTGTAATGATTTCATTTTTTTTACTCATTTCAACTCTCATACTCATAGGATATTACATTAATCGACAAAAAGACTATGCGAATTATAGAACAAAATCTAATGTTACTCCTACACAAAGAAGAAGAGGCTACTTAAATAGGTAGATTCTGCGAGAACATCTTTAACATCATGAACATTATGTGTATTCACTAGCTAGGTGAACTTAGGAACCTATGGGAGCACGTAGTTTGGGACTAGAGGTAGCTACCAAAGCTTTTTTGGGTTGCTCGTAGGGCTTTTGGACCAAAAACCACCTCAAAGTCCTCTCAATACTAAGTCAAATTCCAATAAAATAGAAATCATAATCATTAAGTCATATCATGGAAAAAGACAATATCTAAGTACTGATTCATTTTTATTAAATCATCTTCATAAAGTATATCATTAAATCTTTGATTCAATCAATGTGAGAATTACCCTTTCGACATCTTGAATTCGTGAGTAGATGAGAAACTTCTTCCACCACCATTCATCGTGTGAGAAAATCTTTCACAATCATTCATTCTTTCTTGAGAGATTTCATTAAATTATAATCATAATTTATGATGCAAATTAGGATAAATTAAATGGGTTTATAGGTAATCAATTTAATTCATGTAATTTGATGAATTCATGCATGATCATGTAGAATAATATCAATTGAATCATAATTGAAAGAACTCATAAAGAATTTCATATGCCCTAGATGTAATAGAGAAAACTTGAATGAAATACCTTGAAATCATCAACTTAATGTCAACTAATGCATAACAAAATCAATAGAAATGAGTAGATGCATAATTGATAAAACCCAATGCTAGATATCAAAATTCTAGGTTCTTATATTGAAAATTCATGAAAAAGTTAGAGAATTTGTTTGGGCTTCAAGGATGAAAGGAATATATGAACGAATACCTACATACTTTTAATAGATCCTAAGATTTGAATTAAGAAGAACCTTGTAACCTTGAGAAACCCTATTTCAACCTTGTGAAGATCCTTGGAAAAGAAGACTTGAGAGAAATTGTAGGAATTGGGTGAATGAAGGAAAATAGATAGCTTTAGGGTACAAATTTAGTTATAAGTCTTAGGAATGACCTAGAAATGAGGTAGCCTCAATAATAAAAGAATAAAAAATGTCTAAAATATCTAAAATAATCTAAAAGAAAGACTATAGTCAGTGACCACGAGGGTCATTTATATTTTGTAGTTACTTTTATGGAACATGGATGTCGTCCACATAAATCAAGATTAAATCTGAGATTTTAATATCTTTTTTACAACTCGAGAACTATGACTCATTAATCATTCTATGACCTATCTTACATGTCCATGGAATTCAAGCCCTGCCATTACCTATCTCTAAACCTTAAACCATGAAACCTAATCACAATCCATAGATAGGTCTACAATCTGTAGACCTCTTTTGTAGGCAAAAAGTACTAAAAATTTGTACCTCTCTGAATCTCAACTACGAGATCACTTCTACAGCCTATCAAACTATCCACAAATTGAAAATACCTCTCGTCTATCAAAGTCCAATTTTCTAAGTCTCAATATCTCATCTATGAAGGCTTTCTACGACTCATAGAATAAAGTATGACCCATAGATTGAGTTCGTAGACCTCAACTTAAATTTAAAAATTTTCATAACTCTTAAAATCTATCTACGACCCCTATCTATAGTCATTGAACTAATCTTAGCTCATAGATAGGTCTCATAGATCCTACACTAGATTAATTTTTCACACTTTTCTTTCTTTATTTTGGTTTTCCAACTTCTATTACAGTTTCTCATTTAGAGAATGAGAAAAAGAAGTTAGTTTGTGATGTTCATAGGTTTTCCTATTTAGGAGTTTTGTTTGTAGATTTTGAGGATAATGGTGTGGTTGTCTAAAATGGTTCATAATCATCCTTTGTGAGTGATGTCAAACCAAAGCAAAAGATGATATGGTCTTGGTGAAGTTGAAGAATGTAGTTCTTGAATAGTCTGTTGAGGCTTTGTCCTAAGAAGGGAATGGTGTGCTTCGATATCAAGGTAAGTAATATGTTCTTGATATTGATGGTTTGAGGAAACATATCTTATTAAAAATTCATATTTTTTGATATTCCATTCATTTGAGATCCACTTAAATGTATCGTGATCTGAGGAAATTTTATTGGTGGAATGGCATAAAGAAGAATATAGTAGATTTTTCGCCTAAGTTTCCAAATTGCCAACAAGTCAAGGTTGAGTATAAAAATTCTAGTGGTTTAGATCAAGATATAATAAACCTAATTGAAAGTGAGAAGAATTAAATATAGACTTCATTACAGGTTTACCTCATACTCATCTTCAACATGATTGGGTGATTCTGAATCGAATGACTAAATCAACATATTGTTTAGTTAAAACGTCTTATTCAACTGAGGACTATGCTCAATTTTACATTTGTGAGATGGTGAGATTTCATGGTGTTCCATTATCTATCATATCAAATAGGGGTCATCATTGTACCTATCACTTTTGGAGATCATTTTAGAAAAAACTTAGTACTTAAGTTAAGCTTAATACAAATTTTTATCCACAGACTAATGGTCAAGCCAAGAGGACTATTCAGATTTTGGAATATATATTAAGACCTTGTGTGATTTACTTTAAAAGGAATTAAGATAAGAAGTTATCATTGATTGAGTTTGCCTATAATAATAATTATCACTCTAGTGTCAAAATAACTCTATTTGAGGTTTTCTATGTTGGATTTGCCTTTGAAATTGATAGTGGTACATCTGGTGTTTCATATGTTTTTGTTAAAAAAGTATATCAGTGATTCTACTCTTATTGTGCCTTTAGGGAAAGTTGGCATGAAAGCAAATTTATCTTATGAAGAGGTTTCATTTGAAATTCTAAATTGTCAAGTTTGAAAGTTGATAAATAAAGAAGTCACCTCAGTTAAAGTGTTAGAGAGGAGACAAGCAATTGAGGATGATACTTGAAAGACCGAAGCTGATATAATATCTCGTTATGCTCGTCTCTTTTCCTCTGCTTTAGTTTCAGTTTGAGGAACTAGTTCCTCCTATGCGCTCCTTCAGATTCATGCATTCCAATTATTCTCATGTTTTCATATGCATGCATATTTATAAAATCAATTTTAAAGTTCATATTTTATCTTGGGATTGATTACTCCTTAGTTTTATGTAATTTTACATATTGCATTAATGTTGGGTTATTAGGTGTTCTTCCTTACTCCACTCATGCTCCCAAGTGGGAGATAGTATAATATGAAACGACCCCCAATTTAGGAGTCTAAGAGTGCAAGAAAGTTGGCCTGAAAATGACCTGGAGTTAGTTCTACAAGGGAGACTTATAGCCCATCGACTGAGTTACGATCCGTAGGTTGGTTCTTAGAACCTGAACTTTAAGAAAGGGAAAATATTTCCAAGTGTAGGGTAACCCACGTACCCAATGGCAACCCGTGAAAAGGACTATGGTCCGTACATAGTGTTGTAGATGGGACTATAAGACATGAAGGAAATTTGGAGTTTTTGGAAAGTGATCCATGGGTTACTAGCATGACCCAAAGAACAATATATGGCCTATAGAATCCCTTTGTGGATGAGGTATAAGAAAATGAGAAAACTGGGCAAGTATGGAAAGGCTCTAAGAGTCCAACCACGACCCGTAAGTCAGTATATGGTTCGTAAGTCAGTATACGACCCATAAATCAATATATGGCCCATAAGATGGTTTTGTGGTTTTTAGTTTAGAAAACTAATTTTAGGGATTTTAGAAAAGTTAACAGCATGAACAGGGCCTATGGTACGTGGTTCATTCCACGACTCATAAATAGGCTTTCGTAGGATAAAATATGGCAATTTTAATGAGGGGAAGTTTTGTTAATTCCACAATTTCTATTCCTAATCTAATTATTTTTTAGAACCAAGGGGGCCTTAAATCAGATCCTAAACCCTAAGAAACTCCCATTCTCTTCATTCCTCCAATTTATAAATTTCTCTGAGGCAATATTCTCTCAAGAAAAAGGGCAAGGCAAGGCTAGGATTTCAAAGTTCTTCACAAAGGTTCCAAGTTTGTTCTTCCCAAGTCTTACAAGGTATGTGCATTTTATTTATGGGTATTCTTCCAGCCACAATGTCCTTGTTAATGTATTTTACCTTTTCTTTAACTTCTATCAACATTAATATGCATGCTTATGATGATTTCATGATACCTTAAGATATTAAATGATATTAATGATATATTATGATATTTCACTACATAAATGCATGTATTTAAGTCATTGATGATGATTCCAGTGATGAGTTTTATTGTTGACAAGATGTGGCCTGTTGTATATGCTTTTAAAAGAGTATATTCTCATGATTTATGTGATTTATGATTGTTTCATTATAATTAAAATCCTAGCCCACTTAGATTTCAAGCAAAGTTTTATTTGATTTCTGAGGATAATTAGGGCATCATAGATGAATTTTAAAGTAATGATTTATCAAAGATATAAGCATATTGATAATTGCCCCATAGATGGTTAAGTAGGTCCCCAAGATGAAAGGACAATACTCACTTGGTGGTTCCTAAGTTCGAGCTACTCTGATGAATTTCTACTTATGATCTTAAGTTATGTTTTAAGAATTCTGTGGGATGACTTAGCGCCAAATGTGGCATTAAGGTGGGGCGGGCTCGGTAAGGAAACCTTAGAAGTAACTCTTTGTCATATTATCTATTTACCACCATAGGAGCCCTTGTAGGCTAGGCTAGTGGATCCACGTAGGTCGTTTATATTATTAAGATGCATGCAAAGTTGATAGAGTTTCACTCATCAAGTGTTCTCCCCGTGCGAACATAGGAGTTATGTTAGATTCCATGTAGTAGCTTACATGGTCTTATATGTTGGTTAAGGTATTCTCCCACAAGTTTGTAATTCTATGATTTGATTCCATTACATGTGTTTTCTCATGCATTTACTCTCATTCATATTGAGCGATGTCCCTTATTCATGCATGAGTTTACATTGAGCCTTTCTACTTTATATATATATCCCTTCTAAATGAAGGTATTACAATTTCATGCAATGCATTGCATCTCACATACTTAGTACATTCCAAAAGTACGAACACATATTTTGCCTACATGATTTAACCATATAGGGACATACACTCCTCTAGTGGATCATGTCTAGTATTTGGCATTCGAGACTATCACTTTTATTTATGGTGAGCCTTTAGTTTGGGACTCTACCATTTTCCACTCTATCTTGTATTTTATTTTGACACAATATATATGTTGCTTTTTTGAGACTTTTACATTCTATGTTGTTCTAGTATGGAGTCTTTTCTATTTGATGAAAACCAACACTTATCGGTTCCATCAGTCGATGTATTAGTTGGTATGCTATATGGAAAAATGTGTTACATATTCATGCTTTTTAATGTTACTTCATTGTCTTAAAAAGGCCTATATACCCTTCCCCGTTTTACTTCCATATTTCTTTATATTTAGTTCCTATGAATGCTTGAGATATTTAAGATGGCTTGGGTGACATTCCCTCATGTATCCCATTCACCGTGTGATGAATAGGTCCCTAGGTCAGGTCATTATAATTTCGTATCAGAGCACGAGGTTTTAAAATATTCCTCGGATGTCCATGCATACCCCATTGAGTAGAGTCTTATTCAAGGTTGTGAAGTGTGCCACTATCTTGAGTGAGAGGCTATGAGACGGTTAAGGAAAGTCTTCTCTTTTTTCTTATTCATGTCATGCCTTAGAGTTGATTAAGGTTTTTACTACCACTAACAATGATCTTTTGATTATTTCTAGATAATGCCTTGAAGAAGAGCTCCACACCAAAGAGTCACTCCCAAACAATAAGTTCCTCCAGTCCAACAAGATGATAGAGTGTCTCGTGTAGAGTTTTGAGCCGCCTTCACTTTGTTTGGCCCAAGAATTGGCTAACCAAGCCAATCGAGGAGATAGTAATTTCTCCCCAAGTGCCTACTCCGAATAGTCATTCCTCCCCAAGTGCCTACTTCATGCAGATGAACTCTCTGGAGTTTCATGGGTCCAATACTGAGGAGGACCCTATTGAGTTCATTGAAGAAGGCTATCGGGTAGTAGCGGTCATGGGTATCCCTTTGGAGGAGAAATCCGAGTTGGTGGCCTACCAATGCAAAGGGGTAGCTATGATTTAGTTCAATCAAAGGGAGGATGAGCGGGGCCAAGGAGAGGGTCCTATTGGATAGGAAGAGTTCAAATGCACCTTCTTGAATTGGTTCTTTTTGATTGAGCTAAGGGAGGCAAAGGTACAAGAGTTTATCAACCTTAAGCAAGGGATGATGAGTATGAAGTAGTATACCCTCAAATTCATAAAGCTTTCAAAGTTTGCTCCCTTCATGATTACGGATCCAAGGGCCTGCATGAGCAAGTTTATCTTTGACGTCTCTGAGTTGGTGTCCAAAGAGTGTAAGATGACCATTCTAGTCAAAGAGATGGATAATTCCCACTTGATGACTTATGTGGAACAAATAGAGGAGGAGAAGCTTCGAGAGAGGGAAAAGGAGTCCAAGAGGGCTCGAGTAGATGGTGGGAACTACTCTCACCAAAGTAATGATGATCACAAGTTCCAAGGTTGCCAAAATCGAAGTGGGCAAGGAGCCACCAATACTCCTCCCCTGACTAGAAAGGACAAGGGCATTGCTCCAAAGCTCCGAAGCCCAAATTTCCCCAAGTGCGGGAGACTCTACAAGAGAGAGTGTCTATACGGGTCCAGTTTTTACTTTAATTATGGGAACCCCAACCACCATGCCAAAGATTGCAGAAGCGGTGGTGCAAGGCCCTGAGGCCAAGGCGGGAAAGTTCAAAGCGACCAAAGGACCAATCAGTTATATGCTCTCCATGGTCGCCAAGAGGTTGAGGAGGCTCTAAATGATGTCATTGATATGTTGAGAGTTTTTTATTTTGATGCATATGCACTTTTAGATCTGGGAGTTATTTTGTCATTTGTAACACCCCATTTCTTGCAAATAAATTTCATGCATGTCCTGAAGTCATTCATGAGACCTATGAAGTAAATAACCATGTAGGAGAGTGTATTGTGGACCGAAGAGTCTATAGAAGTTGTCCTATCTCTATCTTTCATAAGGTGGTCTCTTGTGACTTGAGCTTTCCAAGGTAGACTTTGATTTTATTCTTAGAATGGATCGGTTCCATGTTTCCTATGCTTCCATTGATTGTAGAACCCGTAGGGTCAAATTTCAATTTCTAAATGAGTCAATTCTTGAGTGGGAGGGGAGTAACTCTTCATTTAGGGGTAAGTTCATTTCTTTCCTAAAAGCCTGGAGGATAATTTTCAAAGAGTGCATCTATTATTTAGTAAGATTCAAAGATGCCACTTTTAAAGTTCCTTCCCTAGAGTCAGTCACTATTGTGAATGAGTTTCCTAATGTCTTTTTGGATGAAATATCGGGTGTCCCTCCCAAAAGGGAGATAGAATTTGGCATAGATCTCCTATCCGATACTCAACCTATCTCAATCCCTCCATATAGAATGGCTCCCGCGGAGTTGAAGGAGCTAAAAGGGCAATTGAAAGATTTGTTGGAGAAGGGTTTTATTATACCTAGTTGATCTCCATGGGGTACTCCAATCTTGTTTGTAAGTAAGAAAGATAGATCGCTTCATATGTGCATCGACTACCGATAACTTTATATGGTCACCATCAAGAACAAGTATCCCCTTCCAAGGATAGATGATTTATTTGATCATCACACATTTCTCCAAGGTTGACTTGAAATTCAGGAATCGGGAATTGAGGGCAAGTGAAAGTGATATTTCTAAGACGGCCTTTCGGACTAGGTATGGTCACTTAGATTTCTTGGTGTTCATTGATGACATTCTAATCTACTCCCGAGGTGAGCAAGAGCATATGGAGCACTTGAGGGTGGTATTGGAGACCTTAAGGGAGCAAAAGCTTTATGCAAAGATTGGCAAGTGTGAGTTTTGGCTACATGAGGTTGCCTTCCTTGGGCACGTGGTATTATGAGATGGTATAAAAGTTAATACTTAGAAGACTAAGGTAGTGAGAAATTGGCCAAGGCCATTGACTCCTACCTATATAAGGAGTTTCATAGGCTTAGTCAGTTATTATAGAAGTTTGTGTGAGATTTTTCTTCCATTTTATCTCCACTCACTAAAATACTCAAAAGAAAGAAAAGTTTTTGTGGATAGATGAGTTTGAGAGAAACTTCCAAACTTTGAAGGATTGGTTTACTTCGGCCCCAATATTGACATTGTTGGAAGGGAATGATGGATTCATTGTGTGTTGTGGTGCATCAAGGATTGTGTTGGGATGTGTGCTAATACAAAATGGTAAGGTGATTGCTTATGCTTCGAGGCAATTAAAAGTACATGTGAAGAATTACCCGACTCATGATATTGAGCTTATGATGATAGTGTTCGCCTTGAAAATTTGGCAACATTACTTGTATAGGATTCAAATGGATGTCTTTATCGACCACAAGAGTCTCTAACATGTGTTCACCCGAATGGATCTCAATTTGAGGCAATGGAGATGGTTAGAACAACTCAAATATGATGACATGAGTTTGAAGTATCACCCAGGAAAGTCAATGTGGTTGCCGGCACCCTTCGTAGAGTTTTTGTGGGTAGTGTGTCTCACCTTAAAGATGATGGAAAAAGGGAATTGGCTAAATAGGTTCATAGGTTGGCTAGATTGGGAGTAAAGTTGAGTGAATTAAGAAATAATAGTGCAATGGTACCTCATGGGTTTGGATCTTCCTTGATTGGTGATGTTAAGGCCGAAAAAGACCTTGATCCTGCCTTAGTTGAGTTAAAAGCCTTACTGAAGGAAGGAAGGATAGAGGTTTTCTCACAAGGAGAGATGATGCACTCCGGTATCAAGGGAGGTTCTGCGTACCAAATAATGGTGAGTTAAAGAAGTTGATAATGCAAGACTCTCATAACTCTTCACATTCTATTCATCCCGGTACTATAAAGATGTATAGAGAATTGAGAGAGATTTATTGGTGGAATGGGATGAAGAAGGACATTGCCAAATTTGTGTCTGAATGTGCCAATTGCCTACAAGTTAAGGTTGAACATCAAAGGTTGGGTGGCCTAGCATAAGACATTGACATTCCTACTCGAAAGTGGGAAGAGATCAATATGGACTTCATAGTGGGTTTACCAAAGACTAAAAAGAATTTTAATTTCATATGGGTGATAGTAGACCGCATGACGAAGTCAACTCACTTCTTGGCGGTTAAGACTACATTTAGTTCCAAAGATTATTTTCATTTTATATATCCAAGAGTTGGTGGGGTTACATGGGATTCCATTTTCCATTATATCGGATCGTGGTGTCTAATTTACCTTTTACTTTTAAAGATCCTTTCAAAGAGGGCTTGGTATTAAAGTGAAGTTCAGTACCGCTTTTCATCCCCAAACTGATGGACAAGCCAAGAGGACTATTCAAATATTTGAAGACATGTTGAGAGCTTGTGTGTTGGAGTTTAAGGGAAGTTGGGATGAACATTTGCTACTTATCGAGTTTGCCTGCAACAATAGCTTCCATGCAAGTATTGGGATGGTATCGTTTGATACATTGTATTGTAGATGGTGTAGATCATCCATTAGATGGTTTGAAGTTGATGAAGTGGCATTAAAAAGATCATACTTAGTAATGAATGTTGTGGAGAAAATTAAAAGCATAAGGGAGAAAGTGCAAATGGCTCAAAGTCGACAAAATTCCTACTTCGATGTTAGGAGAAAGAACCTTTAATTCCAATTTGGTGATTGGGTCTACTTGAAGGTGTCTCCTATGAAAGGTGTGATCCAGTTCGGTAAGAAGGGAAAGTTGATCCCTAGGTATGTAGGGCCTTACAAAGTGGTGAGAAGAGTGGGAAATGTGGCATATGAGTTGTACCTACCTAATGAGATACATTTGATCTATCTGGTATTTCTAGTGTCCATGTTGAGAAAGTTTATAGGTGATCAAAACTCTATAGTTCCTTTGCATGATGTGAACATTGAAGAGGATTTGAGTTATGAAGAGTTATTGGTTGAGATTCTATACTGGCAAGTGAAAAAGCTAAGGAACAGGGAAGTTGCATCTGTCAAAGTGCTTTGGAGAAATCAACAAGTTGAGAGTTCTACATGGGAAGCGAAAGCAAATATGATGAAGCGTTATCTGTATCTATTCCACTCTACTCAAGCCTAAGGTATTAAGAAATTCTTCCTAAAGCCTCTAATTCCATGCACTTTAGTTTTACATGATGCATGCATTTATTTATATGTTTCTGGAATATTTTGAGACATGTTTTGAAGGTAGATTTTGAAAATTTTATAAAATGATATTTTAGTTGCATTTTTGCATGCATGCTGGGTTATTAGCTTATGATTTACTTCTTAGAGCCTGTTTTTAAGTACATTCGGGGATGAATATTCCCAAGGAGGAGATGTTGTAATGACCACTAGTTTAGGAACCTAAGAGTGCATAAAAGTTGGTCTGAAAATGACCTAGAGTTAGTTCTACGAGGGTGACTTACGACCCATCGGTTGAGGTACGACCTATAGGTTAGTTCTTAGAACTTGAACTTCAGGAAAGGAAAATAGTTTCCAAGTATTTGGTAACCCACGGATCCAATGACGACCCGTGAAAAGGAAAATGATCTGTAGATAGTGTCGTAGATAGGACTATTAGACATGAAGGAAATTTGGAGTTTCTAGAAAGTGGTCCATGGGTTACCAGCATGACCCATAGAACAATGTACGTCCCGTAGAATACTTTCATGGATGAGGTCCAAGAAAATGAGAAAAATGGCCAAGTGTGGAAGGACTCTACGAGTCTAACCATAACCCATAAGTCAGTATACGACCCGTAAGATGGTTTTGTGGTTTTAAGTTCAACAAACTACTTTCAGGAATTTTGGAAAAGTTAACAGAATGAGGTGGACCTACGGTTCGTGGTTCATTCCACGGCTTGTAAATGGGCTTTCGTAGGATCAAATCTGGAAGTTTTAATGAGGGGTAGTTTTGTTAATTCTACAATTCCTATTCCTAAACTAAGTTTTTTTAGGAATCAAAGGGGCCTTAAATCAGATCCTAAACCCTAAGAAACTCCCATTCTCTTCATTCCTCCAATTCCTAAATTTCTCTAAGGCAATACTCTCTCAAGAAAAGGGGCAAGGCAAGGCTAGGGTTTCAAAGTTCTTTACAAAGGTTCCAAGTTTGTTCTTCCTAAGTCTTCCAATGTATGTGAGTTTGATTTGTGGGTATCCTTTCACCCAAAAAGTCCTTGTTAATGGATCCTTTTCTTTAACTTCCATCAACATTAGTATGCATGTTTATGACGATTTCATGATACCTTAAGCTACTAAATGATATTAATGATGTCTTATGATATTTCACTACATAAATGTATGTATTTAAGTATTGATGATGACCCCAATGATGAATTTTTTATTGTTGACAAAATGTGGGCTGTTTTATATGCTTTTAAAAGAGTATATTCTCATGATTTATGTGATTTATGATTGTTCCATTATAAAAGCCAAGCCCACTTAGTTTTCAAGTAAAGTTTTATTTGATTTATGAGGATGATTAGGGCATCAAAGATAAATTTTAAAGTAATGATTTGTCAAAGATATAAGCATGTTGACAACTGCCTATATATGGTTAAGAAGGTCCCTAAGATGAAAGGACAATACTCACTTGGTGGTTCCTAAGTTTGAGCTACTCTAATGAATTGTTACTTATGATCCTAAGTTAGGTTTTAAAGATTCCGTGGGATGAATTAGTACTGAATATGGGATTGAGGTGGGTTTCAGTAGGGAACCTTAAAAAGCAACTCGTTGTCGTATTAACTATGTGTCACCACAGAAGCCCTTGTGGGCTAGGCTAGTGGATCCATGTATGTCGTTTATGTTATTAAGATGCATATAAAATTGACAGAGTTCCACCTGGCAAGTGGTCTCCCCGTGCCAACATAAGGGGTTATGTTGGATTCGATGTAGTAGCTTACATGGCCTTATAAATGAAGGTATTACAATTTCATGCATTGCATTACATCTCACATACTTAGTACATTCCAAAAGTACTAATGGATATTTTGCCTGCATGATTTGACCATGTAGGGACAGACACTCCTCCACTGGCTTGTGGCTAGTATTTGGCGTTCAAGACTATCACTTTTATTTGTGGTGGGTCCTTAGTTTGGGTCTCTACCATTTTTCACTCTATCTTGTATTTTATTTTGATATGATGTATATATTTCCCTTTTGAGGCTTTTACATTTTATGTTGTTCTATTATGTAGTCTTTTCTATTTGATAGAAATCGACCATTACCGGTTTCGTCTGTCGATGTATTAGTTGGTATGCTATATGGACAAAATGTGTTAGTTATTTATATTTTTTAATGTTGCTTCATTGTCTTAAAAATACCCATAGACCCTTCCCCATTTTACTTTCGCATTTCTTTATGTTTAGTGCCTATGAATGCTTGAGATATTTAAGATGGCTTGGGTGAGGTTCCCTCGTGTCTCACATTCGTCGTGTGACGACTAGGCCCCTAGGTCAAGTCGTTACATAATACCAAAAAGTTGAAAGTTAGAATAAATAAAAGAAATATAGAAAAATGATCTAGTGCAGGTTCCAGGAAGAAAGTTTATGGGGCGTACTGTTATCTATGGCTTGTAGATACCAGTCATGGATGTGCCCTGGAAATTTGAGAAAATTTGAAAGTCAAATAAAGATCTATGATGGAAGTCTACGAGTCATGATTCTTTGTACGGACCAAAGATGACCACTCTTAGATGAGATTGAAAGGATTTACAAAAATTAATTCTGACAGTATAAAGGGGATCGATCGGTCGTTGCCTATTCTATGGGTTATGGATCTGTGTTCATGGATTGAGATTTAGAGGATTTGCATTTTCACTACTTGGGTTCCATGACATGAATCGTGATCAGAATTTTAAGTCATGAAAGTAATTTCGTGGTTAAGCTTCAGAAATTTGAAAATCAAGTCTAATATTTACGGATAGGGATCCATGATTCATAAAAGTAACTATGGACCTTAGATAGCCTTTGTGGACCCTGTTTGACAGTTACTTCCAGATTTATTTTAGTCTTTTTTCTATCATTCTAATTCCTAAACTATGTCATTTCTAGACTATTCCTAATTCCTACAACTAATTTTGTACTCCTAAACTCACTCATTCCCTCTCATCCACTCAAACCCCCAAACTTCTTCTCCAAGAATTATCTCAAGGTAAATTATGGTTCTGTAAACTTCTAGGCTCTTCTCCAATTTTAAGGCAAAGAGTTCACCTTCGATATATGAGAATTTATTCATGAATCCCTTTCATCCATGAAGTCCCAAGGATTTCCCTACTTCTCCTATGATTTTCAAGTAAGAAGCCTAGAATTTTAATGATATTGTATTGGGTTAAAACAATTATATTTTTGTAACACCTCTCCCGCGTCTCAAAAAATGCTTTATAGTGTATTTCTTGAATATCTCAAAATTCGTGCATGATTTCTCAAATCCGACTCCATATTCTTATTAAAAGGCCAAAATTGTGTAAGAAAGGAGTGGTCTTTGATTTTTAGATAACCCGTAGCAAAAAAATATTTTGGGTGATTCAGAGTTAATCTAAAAAAGTTTGTGACCAGTCTACATCGCGGACTTGTCGCGCAGTAGTGTAAAATTGCCTAAATTCATTCCTAGACCAAAATGGGGATGAAAAATTGAACTTCGTGCAAAAATACCCTAAACCATAACAAGTCCGTGACTTGTCGCGCCATAGGTTAAAAAAAATTAAAATTTTCCTGTTTCACTTAAGGACATTTGGGTAATAACTCAATGCCTATATATATGGGATTTTCATATTTTTCAGTAATATTTAGCCCTAGAACTCTCAAAAACACTCTCAAATTCCTCTCTAATCTTCACCAAATCTTCCATTCAATCTCAAGGTTTTCAAGAACTCTTGTTGAAATTCAAAAAACAAAGTGAGGCCCAAGTCTTCTCCAAGTTCCTTTCAAGAAAATCTCAAGTTTAAGGTATGTGGGCCTTTCATCCATGGGTCCTTCCACCCATAGAATCCCCAAAATTTTTTCTACAAATTTCTTTAAGATTAGTGGATAATTTCTTATGGATACTTCTTTTACTCATATTGTGCATGAGATATGTTACGAATTATTATCTAATTAGCTGAGTTGCATGATTTTCTTTCAAGGGTTTCTCTCCTATGAGGTATTTTATGATATTTCAAGTTGTGAATATTGTGAAACCATGAGATACTATGAAGTGGATGATTGTAAAGGATGAATTTCATATTTCCATGCCTATGTTTGAAATATGATATGTATGATTATTATGGGTTATTGAGAATGGTTTAAATTGATGGTGCTCACCACATGTCTTGAAGTATGATTTCTAAATAATGATGGTTCAATTATATGTTATGAAAAAATATAGATTTTTTGGGTGAATTTCATGATGACCTAAGTAGGGATTTACTATAATGATAGTGGGTTATTTCAATGGTTTCCAATTGATCATGTTTACTTCGTTCATATCCTTTACTCTTGAATTTCGTGATTTAAGTCTTGATGTATGAATCGACCAAGTTTTAAAATTAAGGCTATATGATAGAATGTCCTATGTATTGTCACGATCCAGATAAGGGGCCTAGATGTAACATGGCGAAGGAGAACTCGAAAGTCCTCGATCAAGCCATCATAGCATCATTACACACATCATCGGTTCAGAAGCGCAAAAGTAAACACATAACACATGAGCTCTAGGGGAAATCGGGGCTTTGGACTCAAGCTATGGGGATGTTGTCGGGGATGGGATGTACATGAATCACATAGCACATAACAGTTATCTCTAATAGGAGGGTAAGTAGGACTCAAGTTATGGGAGCACACCAGGGTTATGGGAATTTCCACATAAGCACATAATCAACACACAATCCCAACATCAAGTCATAAGCATAATCAAACATCATTTCCATAATCAAGGCTCATAAAGCATAACATTTCAATAGTCATAATATCCAACAATTACAATCCGACGTACAAGAGTTTAGTTTGTCCAACAAG
>JBCEWC010006270.1:0-23348 GCA_038996855.1 Solanum aculeatissimum
GAGTTCTAATAGATGAATGAGGGTTTAGGGGAGGATTTAGGGGTTTATGATACCTTAAGGGACCAAAAGGGGGCTTAGAGAAACATTAAATCATGAAAATACCATTACTAAACTAGAACTTTTCACTGAACACTACACTCAAACGGAAGCTATAGTGCCTTCAAATGGTCACACGGACTGTTCAAGTGACCGTCAAGTTGTACTTAGCCAAATTTTCTACGAAACTCGTGGAGGACATTCTGTTACATTTAACGGACCACCAAACGGTCTGTTCAACTTGTGATGCCCTGTGACACACTCCGTCTGACCTTCCTTAACTCCAAAAATAACAGCCAAGCCATGGCTTAGCCACTGCCTCTTAACGATGCAGTGAACAGACCGTCAAAGTGCAAACGGTCCGTTTGAGGGACTGTTGGCCTACACTTGGATTAGGGGTGGTTCCATGCCATCCCAAGCTCACTGTTACATCACACGAGGCACTATATAGACCGTGCAATGTTTCACAGTCCGTGCCAAAGTCCTTGGCCACTTTTCTAAGCCTATCTCTAATTGCTTTTGAGTTTTAAACAGTCTCCCTGTTTGGGCCATATCTCCCTCATACGATATCCAAATTGAGTGAAACCACTTGTGTTAAAAATCTAACTCAAAGATCGTCAATTTGATATGTGGTATCTCACATGGTTCATCCCACATCAAAAGTTATGACTATTTTAAGTTGACTGTCGAAGTTGTCCCCCTAGGCCACTTTCTAGCCCAATTTGCATTTGGCCACTTAAACTCAACCCGTGGCCACAAAAACACATACATGGCTTGTAGTAAATCATAGAATTCTAACCATAAGTAGATTTTCAAAATTTTCGGGTTGTTACAGTAGCCCTTCCGTGTGGCACAGTATTTCAGGGGTTAGTCCATTTCATTAATGGTTAATTCATAGTTTAATTAAATCCTATGCCCCTTTTAGGCTTTCTAAGGTCCCCTAAACCCTCTAAACCTAACCCTAAATCCTTTTCATTCATTCTAACTCTCTCCATTACACTTTGAGATTTCCTAAATTCTCTTGACCTCTATTGGTGAAAGCTTGAAGAAATTTGGGGAAGATCTTCATTGTTGTGAAATCCTTCAATTCTCTTGGTCAATTTCAAGGTATGTGGGTTTGATTCATGGATTCCCTTTTATCCATGAAGACCCAAGAACCCTCCTCTTTAAATTTTGATTTTTAGGTTTCTTTAAGGTTGGGTTCTTTAAATTTTGAAGTATTTAATTGATTGGGATTATGTGTTGTAGAAATTAGGTTATTTAAAGTTGATTTAAGTTTGAATTATGTGAAGGTCCTATGGTTTTGATGATGATCAAGTTATGCATATCCCTTTTACTCTTAATTTATGCATAGATAGTATTTCAAAGATGATTTGAAGGTTGATTTAACTGGAATTCCTTATGAACTACTCTTGATTTGTATTTAAAGTTTGAATTTTAGTGTCTATGCTATTTGCATTCTTCCTCATGGCATTTGCATGCATGCAAGGATTTTAATAAAGGTTTGGATGTGGGCTAGGTCCCAAACATGTTTGTGACTATGATTTTGAACAAGTATGGGTTATGGCTAAGTATTGATCACACTAAGTCTATGATTTTGCTCTTTGAGCAGCATGGGTGTTTACACCAATATGATTTGACAAGTATGACAAGTATGGAGCTACTCTTATGCATGAAGTTGGACATGAATGTTTGTTTGGCGTTTTAGCCCATGATGCATGATTATGAAAGATGTTTGACTCTTGTTAAGTATGCATAAGAGTATTGAAAGTATGTTTGGCTTCCAAGCCCAAGTATGCATAATTTGATGTCAAGTGTCAAGTTTTGTTTTAGAAGCATGTATATGTATACGTATTCTTGTGGGATGATGACTTAGTACCTAGAAGGATTGGAGTAGTAAGTGAGTTATACCCAAGGGTCCCACTCCTTTCCCAAAACTATATGCCAATGTAGGTACTACCGAAATGGGAGACCCATAAGGTATGCTTTTATATGATATGATATTCTATATAAATCCTTCCGAAATGGGTGACCCGTAAGGAAGGTGGCCATCACACCAAAATGGTAGGCCCGTAAGGTGTGGTAAGATTACCTTTTGCAAGTAATCTTCTCTGATCCAATGGGAGAGCTTTCATTGGGCAAGTTTATATTATAGCTCACATGGATTTGGATATCGATTATGGTTCCATACCCTCTATACTATATGCATTATGACATTTCATGCATCATGACTTTCATGGCATATTGATATATTGTTCTTTCTTATATTCACTTCTATATATGTGCCCTTGCCATGTAGGTTCTCATAGGTTTATGTGCATATGCATTTGCATGCCTGCATACATAGTATTTTATTGTGCTAACCCATACTTTTGTCTACATGTTCTAACCATGTAGGACCCAGAGATGACTTCTACATTCCACCGGACGACGTGTGATCATTTTGAAACCTGTTGCTTGTGGTGAGCCCTTTGTTTCAAGGTCAATAGCTACTTTCTATCTAGCTAGTATTGCTTTTACTTTTCTTTACTTACGTATTGAGGGTGAGCCTCAAACTATGTCGAGGCTCCGCTTATCTTATGTAGAGGCTTGTTGGACAAATTAAACTCTTGTACGTTGGCTTTGTAATTTTGTTGGATATTATGACTATTGAGATATTATGATTATGAGCCTTGATTATGGAAATGGTATTGATTATGCTTATGACATGATGTTGGGATTGTATTTGACTATGTGCTTATGTAGAAAGTCCCATAATCCCAGTGTTCCCCTATAGCTTGAGTCCTACTTACCCGCCCCTTAGAGATAATTGTTATGTGCTATGTGAAATCATCTTCATCCCATTCCCGGAAACATCCCCATAGCTTGAATCCACAACCCCGATTCCTTTATGGCTTATATGTTATGTGTTTACTTCCGTGCTTCCGAACCGGTGATGTGTGTGATGATGCTATGATGGCTTGATTGAGGACCTTCGGGTTCTCTCTCACCATGTCACATCTAGGCCCCCTTCTGGGTCCTGACATTAGGACATTCCATCATCATATGACCCCATCTTTTGCATTTATGATATTGAATAACGTTAGCGTACTTGATCGGTTCTTTATTATCTCCTTCTCTTGGTGGATACTTTGTAGAATTGCCTTCAATGGCTTTCTTCTCATAAGGCATCTTAAGATCCTTGCCTTTTTTGCGTCCCAATGAGTCGATTCATTTTTCTTACTCCAAGAATTGGACGATGATATATCTTTGTACTTAGATAATTTTTCCTCCTTGAGTTCCCTCTGTATCTCATTAGCCACTTCAAAGATGTCATTCAAATTACAAAACTTGTGAAATGTCATCTTAGAAAAGACCTCTTTGGTCAATCATACATTGAAGCGGATAACGGCATGCTCTTCATTCTCATTGCACTCTAGCTTCAAGATCAAATTTCAGAACTTTTCATAATAGGTTGCTACACTCTTACTTCCTTGCCTTAAATTGTATAATTTGGCTAGTAACTCTTGTCAATACCTTTCCAGTACATATCAACTCTCATAAGGGCTTTCAATTCGGTCCATGTTTGTGGTAGCCCTCTTTGAAGGACTAGATGGTATTTTTTATGTATTCACACTATGTAATTTCATACCCTTCAAATTGAGAGATAGAAAAACAACTCTTCTTGACCTCAATTAAATAATTAACTTGAAAGATCCTCTCAAAAATTGACTCTCATTCTAGGTAAGAATCGGGATTGCATTCTCCTTTGAAAGTTGGGAGACTAGTCTTTATAGAGTTTATTCCTATATCTCGACCTCCATTTCCACCTTGGTCAATGTTATGATGACCTCTTTTTAATTCAAAATATTTGTTACCTTGCTCTTTTCCAAAACCTTGTGGTTGATTCATATAAGATCTTTTTTTGGGTAGATTCGGACCAAATCTTCCTCTTGGACCTCTATGTCCCATTTGTCTTCTCAGCATATTTCTTTATATATCATCCAAGGTGCGTTTTCACCTTTACCTTCAAACCCTTATTGGTACTCTTCATCCCTCACTTCCTCACCTTGAATTGGTTGATGTCGGGCTTGGGGTGCTTAGAAGGGTGGATTTTGGTTTAATGGTGCTTGGTAAGGTAGGTATGGGTTTGGTGGAACTTCTTTGGGTTATGGTGGTTGTATGGCATTAAGGGTATTGGGGTTCATGAGTGTTGGATTGAATACTTAATGGAAGGTTCGAGGAGTCATAGTAGGAGTTGTTGAGGCTCAATAGGTAGTTTGTGGAGTGGTATTTTGTAACATTCCATATTTTCTACACGCTAATCCTATTTATACGACACTTGATGCAGCCTTATGGTATAGGTAAGTTTTTCATATGAATGGTGGTAATTTGAGTTGGGCAGTAGGTGATGCGATGTCACACATATTTCAATGGGTGCGAGTCCAAGTTAAGCTCAATGATAGCATTCAAATTTGGGATAAGAAGGTGCTACTTGGGTTGAAAGTTGAAACTGAAGTATTAAGATACATAAGAGGGGATTGTGGATTGGAAAAATGAAGTAATATTAATGAGTTGCTTGCTTGACTAAATTAAGCTAGTAGGTGACAAGTAGGTGCATCACCTACTTTGACTTCTTGACTAACTTAATGAGAGCTCTAGTTTGATTACCTATCTAAGCTAAATAGACTTAATAAGGGGAAGTAGGTGCATCACCTAGTTTAACCCTTAGCAACTTAGAAAATTTCTAAGTAGGTGCATTACTTACTTAGCAATTTGTGGCGAATAATGACCAGAATAGAGATGGTAGAGTATCCATATTATAGGGTCATATTTATATCATTTTCCTCTTCATTATTACATAGAAAACCAGTTTTAACCCCCGTACTCTCCCCTTCTCTCAAATCTCATTGAAGCCACCTCAAAATACTCCTAGGGTTCATGGAAAAACACTTCTCATTTCTAACTAAGGTAAGTAGAAATCTTGTGGGTCTAGTTTGGTTTTTACATAAAAAATTACTCTCTCATGATGCTCATGTTTAAAATATGAAGCAAACCTTTCCCCAAGTTGACTGCCCAACTCCTCTTTGTTACTAAGAGAGTTTGCTCTTTTTATTTGGTTGAAGTGAGAAAAGAAGTTTAAACTCTTGAAGGAGTAAAAGTAAAGAGAGAAAAATTCTAGAATTTTAAGGTAAGATACTGCCTCAATTTGTCCTTCTTTTTATGTGTAGGTTTGGATGGAGAATGTTATATGTATCATTGTTAAGAACTCAAGGGAAGGTGATCAAAAGTCCTGATAATATTTTCCAATTGTGCCAAATGACTTTGGGGTTGTTTAATAGTTGTTTTATGTATAATGTTAATGGGGGTAGCTATGGGTGATGTTGGCAAAGGGCGTACAAAGTTACATTGATGTATAAAAGGAGGATGTGGTAGTTCCCCATTAATGTAAGGATTATGTGTACCTACTGTCCGTCAAGTATTTAGTTATTGTTTTGTGAGGCCCACGATGTAACTATCGGCTAACGTTAGTTTTTTCATGAATTATATTGTAGAAATTATGCCATAAAGGGAGGCTAAAACATGGTAGTGGTGTTGGTTCGGAAATAAGGTATGCATGGCTATCCAATTCCATATACTTCGGCATGAAATTTAGCACTTGTGTCACTATCTTCCGATGAACTTCCCATGTGCTATTCCAACAATGGTTGTGTTGTTTATTATTAAATCTGTAGTCTACTCTTTTGAGCATTAGCATGATGAGTCTACTTTCATTCGTGAAGCCAATTGTGTTGTTTAAGCTCCTAAGTAGTATATTAAGGTTATATGTGATTCTTATATTATTATACTACCGCAAGTGACCATTGTCATGTCTTACATTGTCAGTACATAGTTCCAAATATCAAAAAATTATCATGACCACCAAAGTAACAATCTCAAAGTATTAAAGAATAACTTGAACAATGTTCACAGCGTTGGTGGTAGCCCAGGGTCAATAGCCTAGCATGGGTCGATATCACTTGGTTTATAAGAGAGGCAGCCCAAGGGCAATATCATAGCATGGGTCGATCCCAATTGGTAAAGTTATGAGGACAGCATCCCAGGGGTTAAAAGGTCTAGCATGGGTTATCCTCTTTACCACTGATTAGCAGGTTATTTATATTGCATGCCTAAAAAAAGTTATAAAGCCCAAAGAGTAAAGAAAAGAACGTAACCTACATGGTTCCACAAGTGTAACAAAGGTGGTCTTTCACTATGATTTGTGCATTTATATATTGTTACTTGATTTCACTTGAGTTCTCATTTTACATATGATATTGCCTTACGTATTTACTACATTATTTTGTATTGATGTTCCTTTTTGGGGATACTGCCATTAATGTTGCATGTGCAAGTACTCCATCTAGTAGACCTCTAGTGTAGGCACACCCGACACTCAGATGCTTTTGGTGAGCTCCAAGTAGATTTGGTGCTTTACTAAGTCTTTAGTATATACATTTTGATATTGTATAATAGTTCAAATCTAGGCGGGCCCTATCTCAACCTATGTTAAGGTTTTCTATCTTACTGAGGCTTTGTAGACTTATTGTATATAGTTCAATTGCATCTTATCTCTAAATAGTTGTGGCCTCAACGGACAAGTCTAGTATGTAAGTTTTGGTACTACTTATTTTGATCTTTTATCTCTATTTCTAGAAGGAACTTATCACTAGTTTGTAGTTGTCATAGTCATATGCATAGTAAGCATAGGTTATATGTTTATTCTCTTGGTCCTTGAGGGCACCAAGTGTATGTGTGTATTCATAGATTTAGAGGCCTCACAAAAGTGGTATCAGAGCAGGTCATCCTAGGGAGTCTACAAACCCGTGTCTATGTAAAGTCTTGCTTATGGGTGTGTTATGCATCACATCTATAAACATGTGGCTACAGGACATTTAGGAGTTGCCTCTTTTATTTTATTTCCAAGATTATTTCGTAGAGCCATTACCATAAGTGAATTATACTTAACCCCAAAATTATTTGTGTTATATATAGCAAAGGATGTGTGTCACAAGGAGAATAAGTATAGGTAAGCAAATAGATTTTGGAAAAGGGACTAGCCAATCACCAGCCAGACCTAATAAAAGTGAAGTTCTAGATGAATCTTTATCACACAGTTCCTCGACTCCTACACCCAAGAGCTAGGGGGAGAAACACCTCAAGAACCTAATATTAGTGCTACTATGCAAGATTTAAGGAATACGGTTCAATTATTGACTCGTATATTTGTTGGTCAAGGTCAAAGGCATGAAGATCTAGTTGTAGGTACTGGGGTGCTGATAGGGTAGCTAGCACACAGATATGTGACTTCCATAATTTGGATCCTCCTTCATTCACTGGGTCAGATCCTAATGAAGATCCACAAGGCTTTATTGATCAAATCCAAGGGACCTCTGATGTTATGCATGTAAGCGATATAAAAGTTGTTGAGCTAGTAACATATAGATTGAAGGGTGTGGCTATATTATGGTATGAAGCGTAGAAGAAAGCCAGAGGTATAGATACACCTCCAGCTATTTGGAAAGAGTTCAAAAGGGAATTTATTACCACTATCTACCATTGGAGATTCGAGAGGCCAGTGCAGATCAATTCTTAAATCACCATCAACGAGGTATGAGCGTGAGAGAGTACAGTCTCCAATTTAATTCTTTGGCCAAGTATGCTCCTAATGTGGTTGTTACTATGGAGGATCGAGTTCATCAATACGTGGATAGATTAGATTCTTACCTGGTTAGAGATTGTACCATTGTATTCTTTAATAAAGACATGGATATAGCAAGGATGCAAGCTTTTGCCCAAACATTGGAGGATCAAAAGCAGAGAAAAAGTATATAAGAGTCGGAAAGAGCCCAGTCTAAGAGGGCTAGATCAATGGGGTATTATACACCATCCCAAGGTGAGTTTAGGCCTCGATTTTCTAATAGACTACACAGGACATCATTTTCCTACTCTACAGCTAGTGCTCCACCCTGATATCAAGAGTCTAGGGGAAATTAATTTTGGAAAAAAAGTGAAATCCAAGGTTCACAAACATTAGAGCACCAAGACCAAGGGAGTATGAGCTAATCAATACCTCCTTAACAACCTTGTAAGCAATATAGAAGAACTCATCTAGTTCATGTCAGTTTGGAATAGATGTTTGTCTTTGGTGATATACTCCAGGTCATATGAAGAGAAATTACCCTCGAAGGGATATGGGTGTTATGGCCCCAACCTACTGGATCAGTTATTGCATCATCATCGATAGTGCCTTCATTAGGTAGGGGTACATATTATCGGTAAGTCATGGTAGGGGTTTTATAGGACCAGCTAGTGCTAGTGTATCTCAAAATCACGCATATGCTCTAGGAGATTGGCAAAATTTGAAGGCTTCCCCAAATATAGTACAGGTAAATTGTCTATCTTTTCAAATATTATATATGCATTAATTGATCAAGGATCTACTTTATCATATGTTACTCCATTAATTGTTGGGAAGTTCAAAGGAGTACCATAATTATTGATTAAACTATTTAAAGTGTCTACGACAATTGGTGAGTCTATTATAGCTAAAAGAGTCTATAGTGATAATAACTATTTGTGAACATAACACGTTGACAGACCTGTTGAGCTAGAAATGGTATATTTTGATGTTGTAATAGGTATAGATTTGTTGACTTCTTGTTATGCCATGATGGATTACCGAACTAAGATGGTGTAGTTCTATTTTTCAAAAGAGGCAGTCCTTGAATGGAAAGGTAATATTAGGACACCAAGGGATAGGTTTATTTCCTATTTAAGGAAAGGAAGATGGTGTCCGAAGGCTACATATGTTATTTAGTTAGGGTGTGAGATATAGATATAGATCCCTAAACCCTTATTTTGTTCTGTCGGTAAATACATTTCTTGATTTATTTCCTGAAGATCTCCCAAGTTTGCCTCCCGAATGAGAAGAAGGGTTTGGTATTGATGTGATCCAAGATACGCAACCTATATCTATTCCCCCATATATAATGGCCCTAATAGAATTATGGGAGTTAAAGGAAAAATTAAAAAACTTCTACAAAAGGGATTTATAAAGCCTAGTATGTCCCCTTAAGGAGCACCAGTTTTATTTATATGTAAGACAGATGGCTCGTTGAGTATGTGCATTAACTATTAAAAATTAAATAAGGTGATGATAAAGAACAAACATCCCCTCCCAAGAATTGATTATTTATTTGATCAGTTATCGGATACTAAGTGATTTTTCAAAGATTAACTTGAGGTCGGGTTATCACCAAGTGAGAGCCAAAAATAAACAAATACCCAAGATAGCTTTTTGAACATGGTATGGCCATTTTGAGTTCCTAGTCATGTCATTTGGGCTAACAAATGCACCAGCTATTTTTATGGATTTGATGAATAGGTTGTATAAGCCATTTTTGGATGTGTTCGTATAGTATTCATAAATGACATTTTGGTGTATTTCAAATCAAAAATGGATCATGCTAATCACCTGCGACAAGTGTTACAAATTCTTCGTGATCATAAGTTACATGCAAAGTTTTCTAAGTGCGAGTTTTGGTTATGATCTGTGGCATTCTTGGGCCACATTGTATCTAATGAAGGAATAAGGGTTAATACCCAATAGATAGAAGATTTGAAGAATTGGAAAAGGCCTACAATAACTACAGAGGTTCGTAGTTTCCTTAGGCTAGCAGGTTATTATAAAAGGTTTGTTGAGGATTTTCTTCTATTTCTACACCATTAACAAAGCTAGCGCATAAGGCAGCCAAGTTCCAATAAAGTGATACATATGAAAGAAGCTTCCAAGATCTAAACAATAAATTGATGACAACACCTATATTGGTACTTCTTGATGGAATAGAAGGTTGTGTAGTGTATTCTAATGCTTCGAGAGTGGGCTTAGGATGTGTCTTCATGCAGCATGGTAAAGTGATAGCTTATCCCTCAAGGCAATTGCGTTCACATGAGAAAAACTATCAAACCCATGATTTGGAGCTAGCGGTAGTTATATTTGCTTTGAAGATATGACACCACTATTTGTATAGAATTTATGTTGACATATATGCTGATCACAAGAGTATACAATATTCTTTAAGCAAAGGGACCTAATCTAAGGCAACAAAGATGGCTTGAGTTTTTAAAAGGTTACGACATCCATATGTTGTATCACTCCAGAAGGGAAAATATGGTAACGAATTCTTTAAGTCACAAGACAATGGCAAGCACTTTTGGGCAGTCCACCATAATACAAGGGGTAAGTAAAGATCTAGATCAATTAGCTAGTCTGGGGGTTCACCTTCTTGAATCTCTAGATGACGGAGTTATTGTGTAAAATGCAACAGAATCCTCATTGATAGTGGATGTGAAAGAGAAATAATACTTAGATCCTATTCTATTACGGCTTAAGGAAAATGTACGACAAGGCATATAAATGCATTTGAGTTCACATAAAAGGAAATACTTAGATGTCAAAATAGATTATGTGTACCTAATGTAGATTGGCTAAAAAGGAGAATCATGACATAATCACATCATTCAAGATATTTGGTCCATCAGGGCTTAACCAAAATGTATCATGACTTGAAAGAAGTGTAGGTAGGGGAAATCAAGAAGGATGTTGCTAAATTTGTGGCACAATCGAGCCACTTATTGAATTTTCTTATAATAATACCTACCACTCGAGTATCAAAATGGCACCTTATGAAGCCTTGTATGGAAGAAAGTGTAGGTCACCAATTGGTTGTTTTGAAGTAGGTGAAATTACCTTATTTGGGCTAGATCTTGTTAATCAAGCTATGGAGGAAGTTACAATAATACAACAACGGCTAGCAACAGCTCAAAGTTGATAGAAACCATATACAGATGTTAGAAGAAGAGGACTAGAATTTTCCATAGGAGAATGGGTGTTCTTGAAGTTGTCTCCAATGAAAGGGGTAATGAGATTTGGTAAAAAGAAAAAGTCTAGTCCATGCATACATAGGACCATATAAGATTGTCAAAAGACTAGGCCAAGTTCCAGATGATTTAGAGCTCCCCCAAGAGTTTTTTGTGGTTCATCCAGTGTTTCATGTTTCAATGTTTCAAAAGTGCATAGGTGACCCATCTCGTATCACTCCAACCAAAGATGTACAAGTTACAGAAGATCTCACTTACAAGAAAGTACCCATTTCTATTCTGGATCAAAAAGTTAAAAAGTTAAGAAATAAAGAAGCAGCTTCCATAAAAGCACTTTGGAACAAACAAGTACATGAGGTTACTTGGGAAGCAGAAGAAGCAATGAAATCCAAGTACCCCCATCTCTTTCAGTCCATCGAAGAAGATGCTAAAATTTGAGTTATGGCCTTGACAAGTATGTATGTGTCTAATGTACTATGTGATTAATAATAGTATGTCACTTAGGCTTGAACTTGTTTGGGTTGACTAACTATACTATCATTCGAGGATGAATGTTCCTTAAGGGGGGAGAATGTAACACCTCGTATTTTCAACACGCTAGTCCTATTTATAAGACACTTGATGCAGCCTTATGGTATAGGTGATGGACTAAGTTTTTCATATGAATGGTGGTAATTTAAGTTGGGGTCAGGAGGGATATGATGTCCCACATGTTTCAGAGGGTACGACTCCAAGTTAAGCTCGATGATAGCATTCAAATTTGGGATAACAAGGTGATACTTGAGTCAAAAGTTTAAAGTGAAGTATTAAGATACAACATGGGGGATTAAGGATTAGAAAGACGAAGTAATATTAATGAGTTCCTTGCTTGACTAAATTAAGATAGTAGATGACAAGTAGGTACATCACTTACTTGGACTTCTTGACCAACTTAATAAAAGCTCTAGTTGGATTACTTATATAAGCTAAATAGACTTAAATGGAAGTAGGTGCATCACCTAATTTAACCCCTGAGAAGCTTAGTAAATGGCTAAGTAGATGCATCACCTACTTAGTAATTTGTGGACAACAATAACCAGAATAGAGATGGTGGATTATCCATATTATAGGGATATATATAATTCATTTTTCTTTTAATTATTACATAGAAAAATCAGCCTTCACCCAAGAATTCTCCCGTTCTCTCAAATCTTATAGCAGCCACCTCAAAATACTTTTAGGGTTCTTGGAGAAATACTCCTCATTTCTACCCAAGGTAAGTAGAAATCTTATGGGTTCTAGCTTAGTTCTTGCATAAAATATTACTCTCTCATTGTAACGATCCGAAAACTTTTGAACTTTGTAATGGTTGGTCAAGCTTCATGAGTAAATTGTCATTGTTGAATTTTGGAATTCATGGGTTGTATTTAAGTGGCTGAATTCAAAATGGATCATTTGGTGAGGTTGTAAGGCCGGTTGGGTAGTGAACTTTGAAGGATCCTAAATTTTGGTACAGGTTGAACTGTGTGGGCTGCTATATAGCTAATCGAAGCTCTTTGGGTTATCTTCGCAATGCAACTAGTTTCACTCAATTTGAAGTTTGTATGGGAAGGTTATGGCAAAAACAGTGAGACTGCCCGTAATTAGAAGTACACTGGGAACAAGGTTCTAGAATTGGGCTAAGGGTGGGACCATGGACCGTTTGGTGGTCCATGGTATGTGGGGGTACTCGTGGGTTGGTCCAGTATGCTCCTAGGGGTTGGGGTCAGGCCATGGACCAAGTGTAGTCCCACGGACCTTCCCACGGTCCGTGAGGGGTCCCGTGAAGTGAGGCAGAATGTTGGCCAAGGTTCGGGATTGGACTCTAGACCAAATGATACTCCACGGATTAGTACACAGTCCTTGTGTAGCTACACGGTCTGTGAGACCCCCCATGGAGTGATCCAGAAAGTCCCCCCAGAGTTCAAGCCGAAGACGAGACCAAGTGAAGTCTCACGGGCAGGTAGACGGCCCGTGGACCAGTGGATGGCCACTGTAGGCCTTTCGTATGGCACTGTTTTCAGTGAATTAGTCCATTTTAATAATGTTTAATTCGTAATTTAATTAGATCATATTCTTCTTTTAGTCTTTCTAAGGTCCCCTAACCCCCCTAAATCAAACCCTAGACCCTTTTCATCCATTCTAACACTCCTAAAGTCTCTCCAAAATTCTCTCAATTCTCTTGACCTTCATTGATAAAAGCTTGAAGAAATTTGGGGAAATTCATCTCTCTTGCAATTCCATTCAATTCTCTTGATTAAACTCAAGGTAAGTGGGTTTGAATCATGGATTACCTTCCATCCATGAAGACCCAAGAACCCTACTCTACAACTTACAAAATTTAGTTTTCTTTGATTGTGGGTTCTTTAATTATTGAAGTATTTCATTGCATTAAGTTGTGGGTTGTAGAAATTAGGTGATTTAATGATGATTTGAGTTTGAATTTTATGAAAGGCATGGAAATTCTTGAAGGATCATTGTGCATGTCCCTTTAATGGTTGAATATGCATGGGTAAATTGTATTATGTTTTGAATTGGGATTTTATCATAGACTATGTTGAATTGCCTATTGAATTATGATTTTAAGGTTTGAATCTCCATTACCCATGCACTTGATTCCTCATTCATGGCATATGCATTGAAGAATGGTTATGATAAAACTCTTGTTATGATATGATACGTTAAGGCTTGTGATCACATAGTCTCTCGTTATGGCTCTTTGAGCATTATGGGTGCTTGCACCACTTTGATATGTTTTGAAGGCTTGCTATGATAAGCTATGTAGATGAGCTACTCTTATTGCATTGACATGGAAATGATTATGGAAATTCTTGTTGGCTTTTAGCCTAAGTATGGATATGGATTTGATCATGTTTTGGTTTGGCTAATGATGCATGATTTTGAAAAGAATGTCAACTCTCCATTTTGAAAATCTTGCATCGTTATATATATATGTATTCCTGTAGGATGAGACTTAGTACCGAGGGATTGGAGTTGGGGAGGACTATCTCCAAGGGTCCATACTCTTTTCCGTCAAACTCTGTGCCAACATGGGATTTCTCCCTAGATGGGATGACTTGTTTGTTTCCCCTTGTTGAAGGGTGATTATGGGCCTACCTGGCCAGTAATCTGGATCCAAGTAGTAGCTCGCTCGGGTCTCCTTCGGTGTTGGTTGAGGTCACATCCCCACTATAATATGATCTTAGGTTGCATTTCATGCATCATGGCATGGCATATTGTTATAATATATTCCTCTTGGCTATGTGCATTCCTTTCGTATCACTTGTTCCCTTGTCATCTTGTTTGGTCTTGCTATATTGTCATAAGCATTGCATGCCCGCACACTTAGTACATATTTTGTGCTAATCCATACTTCTTATCTACATGTTCTAACCATGTAGGGACTGTTAACGACGTCTATCTTTCAGAGGATGATGAGTGACACCTTTGGAGTTCCTAGCATATGGTGAGCCCTTTTATTCAAGGGCAATAGCCACCTTCTATCTTTCTTTCATTTGTTTGCTTTCTTATTTTCATGTATTGAGGGTAAGCCCCAAACTATGTCAAGGCCCTGCTCTTCTTATGTAGAGGCTATGTTGGACACACCAAACTCTTGTACGTTGTATTATATTCTATTAGGGTATTATAACTATTGGGAATTTTTTATGGAAATGATGTTTCGTTTATGCTTATGTTAAAGCTTGTGGGATTGTGAATGATGGGTATGTGCTTATTTGGAAAGTCCCCTAACCCGTCATGCCTCCATATCTTGAGTCCTACTTACCCACCCCTTAGAAATAATTGCTATATGCTATGTGTTTCATGCTCATCCCATTCCCGGCAACATCCTTGCAGCTTGAGTCCAAAGCTCCGTTTCCCCTAGAATTATGTGTTATGTGTTTACTTTTTCGTGCTTCCAAAATGATAATATGTGTGATGATGCTATGATATCTTGATTGAGTACTTTCGGGTTCTCTTTCTCCATGTCACATTTAGGCCTCTTATCCCGCTCATGAAAAAGATGGTATCAGAGCCCTAGGTTTGTAAATGATCCTCGGAGTCTAACATGCCTCGTCGATTAGAGTCGCATTCATGGGTTTGATGCACGTCATACCTATGAGTGAGAGGCTATGATGACATTTCAGAACATGCCTTCCAGAAGAGTCCCTTACCCCGTCAAGCTCCCGAATTTGAGGAAGAAGCCTATCGGGCACCGGTAGAGGAACAAGTGACACATACAGAGTTCAAAAATGTGGTTTCTATGTTGGCCCAAGCTGTAGGCAACCAAGCCTGGCCAGCTAATCTTGTGAATGTCGGTACTCTGGCTTATAGGGTGAGGGATTTCACCCAGATAAACCCTCTAGAGATCCATGGTTCGAAAGTGGACGAAGATTCTCAAGAGTTCATTGATGAACTTATCAAGGTGTTGACCATAATGGGGGTGAGTTCGGAAGAGAATGCCAAGTTGGATGCCTATCAATTGAAAGATGTGGCCCAAGTGTGGTATGGCCAATGGTTGGTTGAGCGAGTTGCGGATGTCAACGTTGGATGGGAAGAGTTCAAGATGGCCTTCCTTGACCGGTTCTTTCCTCTTGAGCTTAGAGAGGCCAAAATGACTGAGTTCATCAATCTCCGACAAGGTGGAATGACTGTGAGGGATTATGCTCTCAAATTTACTAAGTTCTCCAAGTATGCTCCAATGCTTGTATCCGACCCCTGTGCAATAATGCACAAGTTCATCTCCGGTATCTCTAATTTGGCTGTGAAGGAATGTCGTACGGCTATGCTTACTCGGGAGATGGACATCTCAAGGGTCATGACTTATGTTGAGCAAATTGAGGGAGAGAAACTTAAGGAAAAGAGAGTGAATGAAGCTAATAGGGCACGGTTTGATGGTGGGTTCTCTAACTCCAAAGGTGGTAGTGGGTTTGTCCGATTTCAAAAAGGCCAAGGTTCAAACATGAGAATTGCTAATCCAAGGGTGCCTCCTCCTAAGGAACAAATTGGGAGTGGTCCCCGGATTCCTCGTTATGGCCATTGTGGTGGTAATCACATGGGTGAATGTAGGAGAGCTACAAGGTTTGTTGTGGCCGTTGACTCCTTCGAATATTCAGAGTTTCCTTGGTTTAGCCGGTTGTTATAGAAGGTTTGTTGAAGGATTTTCTTCTATAGCGTCTCCATTGACCAAGTTGACTCAAAAGAAGGTCAAGTTTATGTGGTCAAGTGAGTGTGAGAAACATTTTTAAGCTTTGAAGGATCGACTACAACGGCTCCAGTTTTACGTTTCCTAATGGGTTAGATGGGTTTGTGGTATATTGTGATGTGTCGCGTACTGACTTGGGTTGTGTGCTTATGCAACATGGTAAGGTGATAGCTTATGTGTCTCCGCAATTGAAGGTGCATGAACACAATTACCCATCCCATGATCTTGAGTTGGCGGCGGTGGTTTTTTCTTTGAAAATTTGGCGTCATTACCTATATGAAGTTCATGTGGATGTCTTCACCGATCACAAGAGCTTGAAATATGTGTTCTCCAAAAGGGACCTTAATTTGAGGCAAATGAGGTGGTTGAAACTTCTCAAGAACTATGATATGAGTGTTTTTATCACCCAGGCAAGGCTAATGTGGTAGTGGATGCCCTTAGTAGACTCTCTATGGGAAGTGTGACTCATGTTGAAGAGGGGAAGAAGGAGATAGTGAAAGATGTACTTCGGTTAGCTAGACTGGGTGTGAGGTTGGCCAAATCCGATAATGGTGAAATTCTTTTTCAAGGTGGGTCCGAGTCTTCCTTAGTGGTTGATATTAAGAGGAAACAAGACTTAGATCCTTCCTTGGTAGAGTTGAAGAAGTTGGTTTCCGATGGAAAGATTGAGGTTTTCTCCCAAGGATGAGATGGTGTGATACGGTACCAAGACCATTTATGTGTTGATGACTTTAAAGGAGATTATCATGAAAGAGGCTCATTATTCCCAATATTTTATTCATCCGGGATATACCAAGATGCATCAAGATTTGAGAGAGTTGTATTGGTGGCATGGTATGAAGAAGGATATAGCCATGTTTGTGTCGGAATGTCCTAATATCCAACATGTAAAAATGGAACATCAAAATTTCGATGGTTTGACACAAGATATTGAAATTCCTACTTGGAAGTGGGAAGATGTGAACATGGACTTTGTGGTTGGGTTTCCCCATACTCAGAGAAAATTCAATTCTACATGGGTTGTGGTTGATAGAATGACTAAGTCAGCTCACTTCTTACCGGTCAAGACTACCTATAGTGCCGAGGAGTATGCTAAGGTGTATATTTGGGAGTTGGTGAGATTGCATGGTGTGCCAAGGTCTATCATATCAGATCATCGTACTCAATTTACTTCTCATTTTTTAAAGTCTTTTCAAATGGGACTTGGTACTAAGGTCAAGTTGAGCACCGCATTTCATCCTCAAACCTATGGACAAGCCGAAAGAATAATACAAACCTTAGAGGACACGTTAAGGGCTTGTGTGTTGGAATTCAAAGGAAATTGGGATGATCATTTACCTCTCATTGAGTTTCCCTACAACTATAGCCTTCATGCTAACATCGGTATGGCTCCATTTGAGCTTTGTATGGTAGGAGATGTAGATCTCCTGTTGGTTGGTTTGAAATAGGTGAGGTGGCCTTGTTAGGCCCGGACTTGGTTGTTGAGGCCATAGAAAAGGTGAAGTTAATTAGGGAAAGGTTGAAAACGGCCCAGAGTCACCAAAAGTCTTATTCAGATGTTAGGAAGAGGGATCTTGAAATTCATGTTTGTGATTGGGTGTATGTGAAGGTGTCCCCCATGAAGGGCATCATGCATTTTGGCAAAAAGGGAAAGTTGAGCCCTCGGTACGTCGGACCTTATAAGATTGCGGAACGGGTTGGCAATGTGGCTTATAGGTTGGATTTGCCTTTGGACATAAGCGCCATTCATCCGGTATTCCATGTGTCCATGTTGAGGAAAGTGGTTGGGGATCCTAAGGCAATTACCTCGTTAGAGGGTGTGACAGTTGAGGAGAATTTGATCTATGAAGAGGTGCCGGTTGAAATTTTAGATAGGCAATTGGAGCAGCTTCGCAACAACGATGTAGCTTCGGTCAAGGTGCTTTGGAGGAACCAAGACGTGGACAATGCAACATGGGAAGCGGAGTTGGTCATGATGGAGCGATATCCCTATCTCTTCCAATCAACTCAAGCCTAAGGTACTAGGTTCTATCCTTGTATGGTCCTAATTCGTTAAATTCTTGAGTTTCATGACATTGCATACATACATGAGAACGAAAATGATTTAAATGATATTTTGACATAAGTTTTGAAAGAATGTTGAAATGATGCATGGTCCGTTATAAATTTGATCAAAATGTCTCTTGTTTGATTGTTGTCCTAAAGTCGTAGTTTTAGTTCATTCGAGGATGAATGTTCCCAAGGTGGAGATGATGTAACGATCCGAAAATTTTTGAACTTTGTAATGGTTGGTCAAGGTTAGTGTTGAACTGGTCATGGTTGAATTTTGGTAGCCATGGGTGTATTTAAGTGGCCGAATTCAAAAGGGATCGATTAGTGAAGTAGTAAGGCCGATTGGACAGTGTACTTTGAAAAGCCATATCTTTTGTATGGGGTGAAATATATGGGCTTCTATATATCAAATAGAATCTCTTTGAGTTATCTTCGCAACGCAACTGGTTTCACTCAATTTGGAGTTTGTATGGAAACGTTATGGCTAAAAACAGTAGGACTACCCGTAATTGGAAGGACACTGGGATAAGGTTCTGGATATGGGCTAAGGACTGGACCACAGACCATTTGGTGGTCCACGGTCCGTGGGGGTGCTCGTGGGTTGGTCCAGTGAGCTCCTTGGGGTTGGGGGTCAAAAAATGGACCAAGTATGGTCCCACGACCACCCCACGGTCTGAGAGACCTTTTACGGCCCGTGAGGGATCCCGTGAGGTAAGGCAGAATGTTGGCCAAGGTTCGAGGCTAGATTCCGGACCAAGTGACACTCTACGTACCAGTACACGGTCTGTGTGCAGCTACACGGTCTGTGACACTCCCCGTGGAATGATCTAGAAAGTCCCCCAATAGTTCAAGTTGAAGACGAGACCAAGTGAAGTCTCACGGGAAGGTACACGACCCGTGAGCATGTACACGGGCACTGTAGCCCTTCCTTGTGGAACTGTTTTCAGTGAATTAGTTTGTTTCATTAATGAAAAATTCATAATTTAATTAGATCTTATGCCCCTTTTAGGCTTTCTAAGGTCCCCTAAACCCCCTAAATCAAACCCTAAACCTTTTTCATCCATTCTAACACTCCTAAAGTCTCTCCTAAATTCTCTCAATTCTCTAGACCTCCATTGATGAAAGTTTGACGAAATTTGGGGAAATTCATCTCTCTTGAAATTCCATTAAATTATCTTGATTAAACTCAAGGTATATGGGTTTGATTCATGGATTACCTTCCAACCTTGAAGACCCAAGAACCCTACTCTTCAATTTATGAATTTTAGCTTTCTTTCATTATGGGTTCTTTAATTCTTGAAGTATTCTGTTGCATTGAGTTGTGAGTTGTAGAAATTAGGTGATTAAATGATGATTTGAGTTTGAATTTTATGAGATGCATGCAAAATTTTTGAAGGATCAATGTGCATGTCCCTTTAATAGTTTAACATGCATGGGTAATTTGCATTATGTTTTGAATTGGGTTTTTATCATGAATTATGTTGAAGTACCTATTGAATTATTGTTTAAAGTTTGATTCCTCCATTACTCATGCACTTGATATCTCATTCATGGCATATGCATTGAAGAATGGTTATGATGAAACTCTTGTTATGAAATTATATTTTAAGGCTTGTGATCACATAGTCTCTTGTTATGGCTCTATGAGCATTATGGGTTCTTGCACCACTTTGATATGTTATAAAGGCTTGATATGATAAGTTATATAGATGAGCTACTCTTATTGCATTGGTGTGGTATGGTTTTGGAAATTCTGGTTGTCCTGTCCTAAGTATGAATATGGATTTTATCATGATTGGTTAGTCAAATTATGCATGGTTTTGAAAAGAATGTCAACTCTCCATTTTGAAAAGCTTGCATGGATATATATATATATATATATATTCCTGTGGAATGAGGCTTAGTACCGAGGGATTGGAGTCTTGGTGGACTAGCTCCAAGGGTCCATACTCCTTTCCATCAAACCATGTGCCAACATGGGATTTCTCCCTAGATGGGATGACTTAATTTTTTCCCCTTATTGAAGGGTGATTAGGGACCTACCTGGAAAGTAGTCTGGATCCAAGTAGTAGCTCGCTCGGGTCTCCTCCGGTGTCGGTTGAGGTCACATCCCCGCTATAATATGATCTTAGGTTTCATTTCATGCATCATGGCATGGCATTATTTTATAATATATTCCTCTAGGCTATGTGCATTCCTTTTGTATCACTTGTTCCCTTGTCATCTTGTTTTGTCATGCTATATTGTCATATGCATTGCATGCCCGCATACTCAGTACATATTTTTTTCTATCCCATACTCTTTATCTACATGTTCTAACCATGTAGGGACCGGTGATGACTTCTATCTTCCGGTGGATGACGAGTGACACCTTTGGAGTTGCTAGTTTATGGTGAGCCCTTTTGTTCAAGGGCAATAGCCACCTTCTATCTTCCTTGTATTTTTTTACTTTCTTATTTTCATGTATTGAGGGTTAGGCCCAAACTATGTTGAGGCCTTGCTCTTCTTATGTAGAGACTATGTTGGTTACACTAAACTCTTGTACATTGTATTATGTTCTATTGGGGTATTATAACTATTGGGAATTTGTTATGGAAATGATGTTCCATTTATTCTTATGTTTATGCTTGTGGGATTGTGAATGACAGGTATGTGCTTATGTGGAAAGTTCCCTAACCCGGCATGGCCTCATAGCTTGAGTCCTACTTACCCGCCCTTTAGAAAAAAATTCTATGGTCTATGTGTTTCATGCTTATCCAATTCCCGGAAACATCCTCATAGCTTGAACCCAAAGCTCTGTTTCCCCTAGAATTATGTGTTATGTGTTTACTTGTCCACGTTTCTAAATTGATGATGTGTGTGATGATGTTATGATGGTTTGATCGAGGACTTTTGGGTTCTCCTTCACCATGTCATATCTATGCCCCTTATCCGGGTCGTGACAGAGTTCCTGCTTCTATACAGATAAAGTGGAAAAAGGTCATTTTAGGACCCATTTGATGAACCCAGAAAGTTTAGATTCTGGAAAAAGCATGTTACGAGGGTCTTACATGGCCCGTGGATTAATCCTCGAGTTGTAGGTACCTCTCATAGAAAATTCCAGTAACGTAATATTTCTGGGGTATCATCAGCCAAGACCTTCTACTAGTCATAGATTGTTCTACGACTCGTAGATAGGTCTCATAAGGGCCTTCCAGCCTAAGATCAGACCTGGCATCATAGATGTCATTCTAGTAACTTAAATTCCTATGCACTACATTTATGAAGGACATACTACGGCTCATAGTTTACACTATGGGAAGTAAATAGACCCTCGTAGACCCCTGTATGCCCAGTACAGTTATGATTTTATTTTTTGGTTCTTGACTCGTGGGGCTAATCATGTTTGCTAAATGTGTGTTTTTCAAGTAATATGTCCCCAAACCCAAGACGTTATATGATTAGATCCATGCGAGAGCGATTCTGTGACAAGCCCATGGACTCAGAGGTCGCTCCTGAGACTAGTAGTTCAGTAGAGTAGCTTGCCTTCCAGCAAGATTCAGACATTGAGCCACGACTATGTAATGACACAGACTTTGGAAAACCTTGTTGATGTGTTGTGCACTTTTGAACTCATTTTGAGTGGTTAATGTTCCCCATGAGTCTCCCTTATGAAGTCATGTTCAAGAGATTTGTGTTGGTTAAGTTTATTTTTTAAGAAATATTGGAAAGGTAAACTTTAATTGGTCATATCTCTTAGCAGAAGAAGAACTGGGTGGTCCATGACTGTCACGACCTAGAGGTGGGGCCTAGATGTGATATGGTAAAGGAGAACCTGAAAGTCCTCGATCAAGCCATCATAGCATCATTACTCACATCATTGCTTCGGAAACACATAACACATAATTCTAGGGGAAAAGAGGCTTTGGACTCAAGTTATGGCGATGTTGTCGGGAATGGGCTGAACATGTATGACATAGCACATAATAAGTATTTCTATGGGGCGGGTAAGTAGGACTCAAGCTATGGGGATGTTGCCGGGAATGGGATGAACATGTATCACATAGCACATAATAAGTATTTCTAAGGGGTGGGTAAGTAGGACTCAAGATATGGAGGTATGCCGGGTTAGGGGACTTTCAACATAAGCACATTCCCAATATTCACAAGCTCATAAGCATAATCAGAACATCATATCCATAAACAAATCTCAATAGTCATAATATCCAAATAAAACATAATACAACATGCAAGAGTTTAGTGTGTCCTACATAGCCTCTACATAAGATAGAACGGGACCTTGACATAGTTTGGGGCTCACCCTCTATACATAAAGTAAAGAAATAAACATTACAAGGAAGATAGAAATTAGTTATTTCCCTTGAACAAAAGGGCTCACCACAAGCGATTAGCTTCAAGGATGTCACTCGTCAACCAACGGAAGATAGGAGTCTTCACCGGTCCCTACATGGTTAGGACATATAGATAAAAAGTATGGGTTAGCACAAAATATGTACTAAGTATGGGGGCATGCAATGCACATGATAATATAGTATGACAAAATGAGATGACAAGGGGACTAGTGATATGAAAGGAATGCACATAGCCAAAACAAGAGTATATCATAACAATATGCCATACCATGATACATGAAATGCAACCTAAGATCATATCATAGTGGGGATGTGACCTCAACTGACTCCGGAGGAGACCTGAGCGAGCTACTACTTGGATCCGGATTACTTGTCAAGTAGATCCCTAGTCAACCCTTCAACAAGGGGATACATAAAAAGTCAATCCCATCTTGGGAGATATCCCATGTTGGCATATGGTTTGACGGAAAGGAGTATGCACCCTTGGAGATAGTCCACCCCGACTCCAATCCCTCGGTACTAAGTCTCATCCCATGGGAATACATATATATATCCATGAAAGAATTTCAAAATGGAGAGTTGACATTACTTTCAAAACCATGCATCATTAGTCAAACCAAAACATGATCATATCCATATCTATACTTAGGCTAAAAAGCCAACAAGAATTTCCATAACCATTTCCATACCAATGCAATAGGAGTAGCTCATCTACATAGCTTATCATATAAAGCCTTCATAACATATCAAAGTGGTGCAAGCACCCATAATGCTCAAAGAGCCAT
>JBCEWC010006271.1:0-23344 GCA_038996855.1 Solanum aculeatissimum
ATAGCATATTGTTATACTATTCTTTGGCTACGTGCAATCCTTTCATATATTATCCCCTTGTCATGTTGCTTGGTCATTCTATACTTGTCATATACATTGCATGCCCGTATACTTAGTGCTTAATTGTGCTAACCCATACTCTTTTCTACATGTTCTAACCATGTAGGGGACGAGGGTGATTTCTATATTCTTTCGGACGACGCCTGATACTCCATTGAAGACTTGTTAGTGGTGAGCCCTATTGTTCAAGGGCAATAGTCACCATCTATCTACCTTCTTATTTCTATGTATTTACTTTCTAGACTTGAGGGTGATCCTCAAGCTTGTCGAGGCCCCGCTCTTCTATGTAGAGGCATGTTTGGACAAATCTTTACTCTTGTATGTTTCGGCTTGTATGTTGGATCTTTGCTTATATATATGATGTTATTTAGCATGTCTCATGATTATGTGCTCATGTTATGATAATGGCTTGAATGTTATGTATGATGTATGACTATGTGCTACATGCAAACATGCCTATCATTTCCCCGTATTGTCCCCATAGCTTGAGTCCCAAGTCCTTAAATCCTTAGAGCTTATGTGCTACTTGTTTTAGCTTCCGCATTTCTGAACTGATGATGAGTGTAATGATGCTATGATGGCTTGATCGAGGGTTTTTGGGTCCTCTTTCGCCATGTCACAATTAGGCCCCCTATCCGGGTTGTGACATTCACTCATGCTGAATTCCATAACATAGTTACTTTGTTGGCAAGGGACATAGCCAATCTAGGGGTTCAATCTTTTCATGCTTCTACCCCTCCTCAGGAGTGGGGGATTTTTCAAGGATGAATCCTCCGAAGTTCTATGGAACAAAGGTAGATGAAGACCCCCAAGAATTCATTAATGAGATGTACAAGGTTTTTGATATTATGGGAGTTAACTCAGAGGAGAAAGCGGTTTTAGCGTCCTATCAACTAAAAGTCCTTGCTCTATTATTATTTGTTCAATGGAAGAATGAGAGAGAGAACGAACTATCTCTTTGGAGGAATTCAAAGTTGCATTCCTCAACTGTTTCTTTCCCATGGATCTAAGAGAGGCAAGGATGATGGAGTTTATGAACCTTAATCAAGGTTCCATGAGTGTCAGGGAGTATTCCCATAAATTCAATAACCTCTCAAAATATGTTCCACACTTGGCCACCAATCCTAGGGCGAGAATGCACAAATTTGTGTCGAGAGTGTCCGACTTGATCAATGAAGAATGCCATACCTCCATGCTCATAAGAGATATGGACTTGTATTCGCTCATGACTTATGCCGAACAACTTGAAGGAGAAATCGTATAAAGAGAAGGAGTGGGGAGTCCAAGAGGGCTCATTATGCTGGCAGATTTCAAGGTGCTAGAGGTGGTCATTTTCAACAAGTCTATAAATTACAAGGTCAAGGGTCTTTTAATGCTCAAAACCAAAGGTGTTCTAATAATAGGGTGCCCAACTCTAGAGCTCCAGGTGGTAATAGTAGGATGACTCTTTCAAGGTTCCCAAAATATGGAAAGAATCATAATAGTGCATGTTTGGAAATACGGGTGCTTGCTTCGGGTGTGGAAAGATGAGCCACAAGGTTGCATATTGTCCAAATGCTCAAAATAAGAGTAGAGATGATCATCCCCAAGGACATGGTGCTCGTGGTGATCAAAGGGCACAAGATGTCCAACAAGGAGGTGCTCCTCATCACAACCAATTTTCTGCTCTTCTAGGGAGGCAAGGGTGGATGAAGTACCTGATGTTGTTACTGGTATGTTAAAGATCTACAATTTTGATGTGTATGATTTATTGGATCTGAGTGACACTCTCTTTCAATACTCTATTTGTTGCTAATAAACTTCATGTTGGTCCCTAATGTTCTATCAAAATATAACACTTTTTATGCTTAAAAATTAGAATTTTGTGTGTTCTCAAAGTGATGTTAGTGGGTTTGATGTGTTTTTATGTTTATTTTGCAGGATTACAGGATTTAGTATGATTTTTAGCAAAGTGCTATAAAACTGTAGTTTTTGGTGATTTATAGACAACTGTATGGGTCATGGTTCATTCCATGAGTCGTAGGTTGGTTTTGTGAGTGAATCCAGTGAAGGAACAATTTTCAGAAGTTGCATCCATGGACTGTCAGACAAGCCATAGAAGTACTTATGAGTCATGGATTAGTGTTGTGCCTAGAGGATAAGATTTTGATGAGTTTCAAAGAAGTTGTTAGATGAAACCCTCGACGGTCCATAAGTCAAAAGACAGCCCATAAAAAGGTCTAGTGGAATTGAAGTTAGTTTTTTTAAAGATGCAAAGTACAAATCACATGTATGGGTCGTGGTTCCTTATACGACTCGTAATATGTGAATGCTTTTTAATAGTTGGCAACGTTAGAAATTACCCTAATTCTTATCGACTAGATAAAGGTGGTAAGGAATGGGATAAGAGGGTAGTTAACAGGATTCGATGTAATCCCTCTCTTCTAATCAATTGAACTAGATCGAGGGGAGGTTGTACTAGAACAAAAGGTAAGGATTAATTATGTCACACTATGGGGATGGATCAAATCACGTAGTGAAATTTATCTTTCTCCTGGATCAAAGGGTTTGGTAAACTTAACTTACCATTCTAAAGGCAACACACTAGAAAAAATTATGATTATCTGGTGATACTAAGTTAGGAATTCATGGGAAACACAATACCCTAGTTACTTTTCTCACTGATTTCACAACACTTGTTTCTAGTTTAGGTTTACTTCCTTTAATTATAAGAATACCCCCGTCTTTCGTGAGATCAGTAGGTTAATTCCACTCAAATTACTTGTAATTACTCCAGGCCTAATCATATTCCCTGTAGGATCAACCCTAACCTCTGTTAGGTTATATATTTTGACAACGATTGCTTATCCAGTAAGTGAAGGTGTTGTTTGGGCAATATCAAAATTTTTGCGCTATTGTCGGGGAATACGACATTAGACATATTTAATTTGGGTAATTTGTGAATTAACTCTTATTTTCTTTATTTTAGGTTTCTTGTCGAGGTGCAGTGTATGTGAAACACTCATAGTCGAGGCAATCTTTTGACTCTATTTGACCGTTAATTCTAGAAGACACAAAAAAGAATAACCCAAAACAATGGGAGCAATGCTGAAAATGATGTCATAAATATAGCACTAAATCAGAATAATAACGACCCACCACCACTTGACGGTGTAAATCCACCACTACAAGATCTTCAAGCCGCAACTAAGATGGTAGTAGATGTCAGCAGAGCTATTGTGTTAGCTCCTTTACCAGATGACATAGAATTTATTGTCTCGAGTGGGTTACTTCATATGCTACACAATAGAGGATTGTTTGCAGGCCTACCATAAGAGGATCCGCATAACCATCAACAAAATATCATCTTTGTCTATAAGAGCATGATTGGGAACCAAAATCTGTCCATGGATGTTTTTGGGATTTTCCCATTATCTCTAACAGGCGAGGTGATAATATGGTTATCCGAGCTCCCACAGAGTTCAATCACCAGCGGGGAAGAAACACAAAAGGCTTTTTTGGAGAGGTTCTTTTTTATGTCGAAAAAGCTGAAGCTGAAGGATTAGATCGATAACTTTGAGTAATTTCCTGGTGATTCAATCAACACTATGTGGGAGAGGTTTACAAAGTGCCTGAAAAGTGTCCTTAACCACAAAATCATGGATGATTCCTTGGTGGAAATCTTCTATCGAGCCTTAGACGAAAATGGCCAAGCTATGGTTGAGACTATCATGGGAGGCTCAATTTTTAATTGTTAATTTCTGATCATAGATGAATGGTTGGAGAGAATGGTTAAGAAGAACTGGTCATGGGAGACAAGATATAAGTCGATGACTAAACGCTCTTTCTCAGTTAGCACTAATTCAAAACAAGAACAGATAAATGAGGAGGTCATGCAAGAGCTAGCTCGAATTAGTACTAATGTGGGGTTGTTGATGCTGCAGAGTCAGGAGAACGTGAATGAAATCAATCATCAACTTTCATGAGCAGCCAAATATGAGGAGACTTACTATAAGTAGGACACTTGCTTTGTCACTGATCAGACGGGGGGTTTCTAGACCAATGCCCAAGGGTCCAATCAGGACTATTAGAGCCAAGGTCAAGGGAACTAAGGTTGGAACTTCAATAGAGATGACATTTACAGAGACAACAACTGAGGTGGATACTATGATAAAAATAAGGTCCAAGATAGAGATTCTGATTGGGGTCACAGAGATGGTTATAGGAATAGAGCATATGTTCCCCCGCACAATCTTGACTCTAGGGATGGTAGTTCACAAAATAAGGAGATGTTTGATAGATTAATGAAGAAGGTTCACGCTCAGTATGAGACACTAAAGGGGATGAAATATGACATTTCTAGCATTAATTAGAAAATCAAGTCTCACTTTGTTGCTATCAAGCAGCTGGAGCAATAATTTAGTTAGATGTCAATGCAGTTGAACCACCTCTAGAAAGGTACATTGCCCAGAACATAATGCAAAATTTGAAGAATGAGGGGTAGTGTATGGTAGTGATGACACGTGGTGGAAAGTAGACCATTGACCCACCAATGTCAGTTGATGAGGATGAGGTGCATGAGGAGATGAATGATAGCAAGGATGCAGAGACCGGAGATGTTAGCGCCAAATATGGGGTAAGAGATGAGGTAGTAACATCATAGAATTTAAAACTCATATTGAGACTCCTTTTTTCCCCTCGTTTCCCTCATAGACTCAAAAAGAAGGAGGAAGGTAAGTTTTAGCACTTCATATCCATGTTGAAGCAACTTATGATCAACATCCCTCTCATTGAGGCATTAAAGAAGATGCCCGGGTGTGCGAAGTTTATGAAGGACTTGGTGACCAAAAAGAGAATGGTGAGCCAAGATTTGTCCCAATATCTTTATCATTGCAATGCTATAGCAATAAGGTCCTTGGTGTAAAATAAAAAGGACCCCGGAGCATTCACCATACCCTGCACCATTGGAGATGTTGAATTCACAAAGGTATTGTGCAATTTAGGTGCCAATATAAATTTAATGCATCTTGCAATATTCAATAAGCTAGGCTTAGGAGCCCCTACTCTGATGAGGATGCGGTTGTTGATGGCTGACCGGACAGTAAAAACGCTTGTAGGGATATTATATGACATTCTCGTTAAAGTGGAAAAAATCATCTTCCTCATAGACTTTGTGATCTTGAATTGTGAAGTTTAATTTGAAGTCCTAATCATTTTGGGAGCCCTTCCTAGCCACTGGGCGAGTACTGGTGGAGATGGAATCAGGACAACTCAAATTTTGATTGAATAATTAAGAAGACGTCTTTAATATCTGTAGTCTATGAAGATGCCCGACGATCTAAAGATGGAAGTTTAGGCACTTGGTGAAGTCTGAGTAACCAAGTTATTCTAGTTGTGCCGCGATAATAAATTAGATGCTACTTGGGAGGCAACCCAAGATATCTGATGTAACATTTGTATTTTTGTTTATTTTTGGCTTTCTGAACTTGTAAGTAGTTTGATATTCTTGTTTTTTGTTGTAACTATAAGACCCCACTCAAGAGAAGTATGAAAGTCCAAGAAAAGAGTCCTCAAAATTTTCTGAAGTGCCAGTTGTTACGAAGGGGTTTACAAATCGTAGGTCGAGGTACGAGCCGTATAATAGTTCGTGATAAATTCTAGCAGCTTTATTTTGGAGGACTAACTTTGTATGAGGTTTTTTATGGGTGGTATATTATTTCACGAATCGTAAACATTGTTCATAGAATAAGGGTCAGACTTGGTGAAATTGGGGTTCTTCAGGGATTTGATCTATGACTTATCAAATGACTTTAGAAACTTCTATGAATCGTAGGCTATGTCGTAGAATGTAAATCAGAGAATAGTTCCTGAAAGCCTAAAGTATTACCAGACGAAACCCCCTTTCTACAACCCTTAGAATGGACCACAACTTGTGAACGGGGTCTCGTGGTCCTGTCCGACCATATTTTTAAAGGGGCAAATTTGACATTTATTAATAATTAAAGCCTAAACTTAATTGTTTTACCCTTCAAATAGCCACTTATCAACCTTTTCAACCCTAATTTACTCATTCTCCTCAACTCCAAACATTTCTAAGTCCCAAACACTCTCAAGCCTCCTCCAAGGTTGCAAGCAAGAAAACCAAGCTAGGGTTCCGGGTTTTTCATCTCCAAATCAGATTTTCCTCCACCAAAAATCATATTAAGGTATGTGGATTTAATTGTGGGCTCCTAAGCATACATTGAACTCATGAAAGGTTTTTATGATTTGTAAGTAAGATGTTGAGCCCTTATGCTAATTCCACTCTCTTATGAATGAATATTGTCTACATGAAGGGATCAAGTATGATAAGTGTTTTACCCTCATGTACAACTAATGCTCACTAGAAGGGGTCAAGTATGTTGCATGTCCTACCCTCATGTGTAAACCAATGCCCACTAGAAGGGGTCAAGTTATGAAATGTTTTACTCTCTAGTACAAGGTATATGCTCACTTGTAGGGGTCAAGTATGTGAATGATCTACTCTTATGATGTTGCTATACTTCTACATGTCATTCAAGTTATGATTAAATTGTGGTTATGTCAAGTACTTCGTGGGACTAGAGTAAGCACCGATAGAGACTTAAGGTGGGGGCTTGACCTAAGGGGTCCCTATATAAAATTTTGGTCTCTTTACTATGTTCCACAATAGATTCATGCTATTTTTCCCTAAATGGGATTTTACTAGTAGATTCAACTAGGTCAAGTTACCCATTACATGGGGTTAAGTTTGGTTTATCTTGGCAAGTAGACCACCCCTTTTTCGATGAGGAGGTAAACATCAGAATTCCAAGTAGTAGCCCGCTTGATATTATATGTCGGTTAAGGTCTTCTCCCACATATGTTCATTATGTTATGAAAGATTGACTATCTCCATGCATGATTCAACTTAAGTAGTGACCATGCATGCCATACTAATCTCATACTCATTAATTATGGTTATGTATATTGTTAATTATGGATTATTTTTCCTTGCTTGCATTGCACCTCACATACTTAGTACATTCCAAAGTACTAGCACATACTTTCTGCCTACATGATCTAACCATGTATTGATCAGGGCTCCTATCTATCCTCCTCCTCCTTGTGGCTAGTCGGACCATTTGAAGACTACTATTGGTGAGTCCTCCACTCCGGGGACAATATACCCTTTACTTTCATTCCTTAATTAAGACTTGTATATTTTGGATACTTATCTTTTGAGGGTGAGCCTGGGAGATGTCTTGGCCTCCGTTCCATTCATATTAGAGGTGTCATTAGATATGGAAATGTATGTGTTAGGCTTGACTCCCATTATGTTTATGTGATTATAAAAGACTTCCCTTAGTTCCTATTCCCTTATATGTGTTGATATTTGTTGATAACATGATAGAAGTCCCAAGTCTCGGTAACATCCCCATAACGTGAGTCATACTTATCCGCCACTTAGACTTTATTTGTTATGTTATTCCTGCAAATCCTCTTCCCTCAAACATTCCCATAGCTTGAGTCTAAAGTCCCGCTTCCCCTAGAATTATTTTTTATTTGCTTGATTGTTTAATTATACTTCCATAACTAAGAATGTGCAAATGATATGTTAAAAGGCTTGTTTGGGTTGCCTTCGAGTTTCCCATTTGTCGTGTTACATCTAGGCCTTAAGCTTGGGACATGACAGTAACTTTGGACTTAAGGATTGGTGGCTTATAGGATAACAGTTTGTTTTATGAAGTACATGCCAGAACAAGACTAAGTCAACAAACTAGTGCTCAAAAAAGAGAGAAGTTGATTCTACGACTGGTTCTATGGGTCATAGTTCAATACACGACCCATACTCTGATTCCTAGAATCACTTCAAATAAGTAAAGTTTTGTGCACCCTAGTCCATGAGCAACCTTTATGGCCCATAGAACATTCTACGAGTCGTGAATGGGGCTCGTAGACACCAGGTAAGATTCCTAAAAGTTGTTAAGCGTTGGGGGTTTCTATGATCCAATCTACGGGTCGTATGTATATGTACGAATTGTAGTTGGATCTGTGATGCCAATCTCCCTAAACTAGGGTTTAGATAAACTAAGAAATCATGACCTACAAGCCATTGAATTTTTTACGGATCATAGTCAAGTTTTCATGGGACCTGCACCCAATTTTAACCTAACCTGGTCAAGTGTTTAAAAAAAGGGTAAAATCATTTACCCCTCATTTTTAAATAATTTCCCAAAATACCCAAACCCCTGCTTCTTCTCCAAGTCTCCGACTACAGTCCTGACCACCTCCATTTTTTTGGCCAATTTTTAGCTACTCTTCGGTGCACCTAGGGTTCTCTTTTCTTGGCTATCTCTTGCAATTTCTGAACATTTTGATCAAATTTTGATATGTTCTTGACTTTAATTTATATATGTTACCGAAAATTATGTCAAAAGGGTGAATTATTATTTGGAATGGTATTCTGAAGGTTTAGGTACAAATATGGGTGGTGCCTATTCTTGTATAAGCCAAAATAATGTAATAAATGTAAGTAGTCATAAAGTGTTTATATGTCCTTTTTAAAATTCACGTAGCTACCTATGATCGGAATTAGATTTAATTATTTGATTTAAAATTGGCATGTGATTGTGTGTTTGAATGATAGCATGAACCTTTGTTGTCCAATGGTTTTCAGAGTGGTATATGTTTGTGAAATCAATACTTAATGGGGTAGATAAATGAGTCATGCATATGGAGTGTGGGTAAATTGGTGAACATGTGATTGAGTGTGTGAATCTTGCTTCGATGTTGCTTAAAAATAATGTGCCTTGTTGTTGGTTGTGATTTTGGTCCAGATTAATTAAGGGAAACCATTTGATGATCTTAGAAAAACTAGGTTGCTGTATTTTTACAGCATGACGGTCTTCTATGGCTCATGGATTAATCCATGAACCATAGTTTCCCCTCGTAAGTAAGTCTAGCAACTCAGGGTTTTCTGGGATTTCATAAGACAAAACCATTTTATGGGCCATAGTCTAGACTATGACTCATAACCTAGTTTTGTAGGTTCCATGCTTAAAGTTTTCTGGTTCTAGACTTACACCCACAACTCGGTTTACGACCCGTAGTCAAATCTACGAGCAGTACCTGGTCTAGTAGGTGTACTTACAGTAACTTGAATTATTGTACCCTTCTACGGCCCGTAGTTTTCCCTATGGCTTACAGATGAGCCTTCATAGGTTTTTCTGTCATTCATTTTTATAACATTTTACTTTTATTTCCTGTATTTTTTGGACTCATGGGTTTGTGTGATAATGTGATTTCAGGTACTATGGCTCCCAAACCCAAGAAAGATAAGATATGGACCATGCGTGACTGGCTATGAGATGAGCTGACTGAGTCCGAGGGAAGTGGCTAAGTAGAGGAGCTGGCGTCAATCCAGATGAGGACATTGAGCCATGACAAACTGAGGTTGCTATAGATAGATAGTGTCAACCCGTACTCTATCCATAATTGCTCAGCCTCCCCAGTCTAACGAGGGAGGTAATAGACAGAGAAACTATATTCATATGACCTTCTCTAGAGAGGGTTTAGGGTCCAGACCAAGAGATGGCTCCAAATCAAGAGAGGAGTCAAATTCACAGGCTATAGAGTCCACCTCGGCACCACAAACACTACCATTACCTCCAGATGGTTTGACTAGTAGATGGTGTGTGTGTGGCATGTAGCGCATATACCAAGAGGATCTCAACCATGACGAGCGGGGATAACAGGACCGTACCATGTTTGAGGAGCTCGGATCATCACTACAAGGCTTGAAAATTCCCCATGGCTCTAGAACATCATAACTTTTTATAGATTAGAGTGGATGGCAGCCCCATCGGGAAAGTACTCCCCAACAATGGTTTGATAGTTTTGTGCATCATATGTTGCCACTATTATGGAGTCGACCCCAAAAGGGAAGAGAATCCTTGCTCAGCCTCAGATTACACAAATGATGGTATGAGGGGTTTCAGTTGACATATCTGAGGCTACCATTCATTGGTTCATATTTGGTCCCCAATACGAGGCTCCAGTTTTCACAACAGAGTACGATTCTAGTTTGAGATAGACTAGGGACTAGGAATTGACTAGAGATGTGACCCGTAGGGCCACTTTGATGAGATGGATCGCTGATTATATTTCTGAGCAAATCCAAGACCTTGACAGAGTTTCCATGTCATCAGCGATTGTGAAGGCTTCACTCAGCTTCACCGAGAAGTTTTGGTAGGCTATAGTGTGTTCGCGGATTCGATCGACCCATGCTAATAATAACTTGACTCTGGATCATACAATATCAGTTTCTAGCATCTTGGCTGCCTATGACATTGATTGGGCTGCCTTGATAGCAAAGTAGATTCATAAGGCAACCCTAAAGAGGTCCACCTCCATCCCTTTCCTATTCTTGATTTATCGCTTACATATAGAGCCGAGGTAGAGATTCTTCACTAGGTGGACATACTAATCAAGGCTAGAGGACGTTACACACCAGCCTAATTAAGTCCGATGAGAATAAGGTGCCACTATAGCGAACACCATACCTTCTAGTGCACATACCAGAGATTTTCACCGCAACACCACCATCTAAGCCTTCAACTTTTACTGCTACTCCAGATACTGAAGGGACCCACAAACAAAGGTTGTGTAACAACCCAGAAATTTTTGAACCTTCTGAATTTGATCAAGAACTGATCTGAACCTACCGTGGTTGGTTAATGAGCTTCAGGAGACTCCCTTGAATGGTTGTATTCAAAGAAATCACATTGGTTAAGTTTAGCATGACATCTTGTGGAAATGTTGACTTTAAATTGATATATATCTTAGAAAGTGTAGAACTGGGAGGACCATGACCTGTCAAAAATTGAAGCTCTTTGAGTTATCTTTCCAACGCACTTGGTTTAACTTGATTCGTAGTTCAGATGAAGAAGTTATGGCCTTTTTGGTGGGATTGCCTTCACAGGGATCTGTTTTTGGAAATTTGTCAAGGCACTATCCTATGGTGGCCTTCACGGGATGTGTGCCATCTCATGGTCTGTGAAGTGGCCCATGTGACCTCTCACAAGGTGTAGAAAGGTGTTTCGGGATATCCTTGACCTGAGGATTGGTTTTATGTATAAGGTTAGCGTTCCAAAAATTGCGTCAACGAGGAAGTGAGGTTTACGGACCATGTGAGGCCATATGGCCCGTGAACCGTTCCATGTGAAGGTGTCAGCCAACGCTCTAGACCATATGAGGCTCCATGAACCAGTTCATGGTCTATTTAAAGCCTCACGGACCGTGAGTCCTACCGTGTGGTTGCGGGAGTCAAATTTTTCTAAATATGGAATTACCGCCTCAGACTTTCATCAATGAAATATTTTTCTAAGTGTTGTTTCATGGAGGAGTTCATGGTCCGTGAGTCACTACACCGTCCGTGTAGTTCACCCTGAGGGTGACATTAGCAGATTTTTATCACCATTTCATTAATGATTTAATTATAATTTTGGTGATTCCTAAGGACGTTTTAGTCTTCCTAAACCTTCTTACACCCCTAAATTAGCCTATACACATTCATTCAATTCAAATTCTTCTAACACTTAGAATTATTTTCAAATTCTCTCTTCTAAAGTCTCTCTTCCAAGCGTGGGTTGAAGGTTGGAATTGGAATTCAAGGAAGCTTTCTTCGAAGCTTTCTTCGAAGCTTTCTTCTTCAATCTCTCTTCTCTCCAAAGCTTCTTAGTAATCAAGGTATATGGGAATTTATTCATGGCTCCTTTCAACCATGAAGCCCCAAATGAATTTCTTTCATTGATTTTATGAAATTATGCTTACTTTGAATTTGGATCTTTAGAATTATGAATGATTTAATTAAATTGAAGTATGGGATGTATATAATTATTGATTTTAAAGCAAAATTAAGCCCTAATATGTTGAATTTCATTGGTTTTATGAAGGTTTAATTATGCATGTCCCCTTACTCTTTAAATCTATGCATGGGTGATGTTAATTGAGTTTCAATTGTTGATTTAACTTAGGATTTCTGTGGATTCATCCTATTATGAGTTTAATTTATGAATTATAATTTCCCATGCTATTCTCATCATCATACATGACATATGCATACTTGAAACTTAATTTTGGTGAAACTGTTGATATGGGCTTAGTCCCATCTTGACTTAATTTGACTTGATTTTTGAAAGACATGGGATATGACTAGAATGTGATCACATCTTATCTTGACTTGGACTTTTGAGAATATGTGGTGATTACACCAACTTTTACTTGTCTTGAATGAGCTACTCCTACGCATTGGCCCTTGCACTTGTTACTTGAACTCTTGTTTGGCTTTTTAACCTAAATATGAAAATACTAGAATTATGATTTGGCTTTTTTAGCCCAACCTTGCATTGCATTGATTTGAAAGTACTTATCCTTTGTTTGAAAGCATGTATATGTATATGCATTATTGTGAGATGACGATATAGCACCGAATGGGATTGGAGTAGTAAGTGGGCTATTTCCAAGGGTCCCACTCCTTTCTCCTGAACTATGTGTCAGCATAGGTATTCTTGATATGATATGACTTAAAAATCCTTCTACAAAGACCGGGTCATAAGGAAGGTGGCCATCACACCAAAAAGACCAGGTCATAAGGTGTGGTGTGGGATACCCTTGGCAAGTAGTCCACCCTTATCTCAATGCGGGGGCTTGACATCGAGAGTTCATGTATTGGCTCGCACGGATTGTGATGTCGGTTATAATCTCATCCTCGATATTTTAAGCATTATGACATTCATGTATCATGGATTTTATGGCATATTGATATACTATTCTTTCCTATATTGTTTTTCTATATATGTGCCCTTATCATCTAACTTGCTTTGTAGGTTTCATGTTCATACGCATTGCATGCCCGTATACTTAGTGCATTCTACGTACTTACCCATATTCATCATCTACATGATCTAACCATGTAGGGGTCGGAGTTGATATCTATCCACCTTTGGAAGGTGATCTTGGTGATCTCAAATTGTTGCTTGTGGTGAGCCCTTTACTTCAAGGGCAAAACCCACCTCCCTCTATCTTATATTTTGTTATATCTTTTCTATCTTATGACTTGAAGGTGAGCCCGAGTTATGTCGTTGCCCGCATCTTATCCTATGTAGAGGCATTGCTAGACATATTGGATTCTATTGTACGACGTATTATATGTTTGTTTGAGATGTTATGACTATATCATGCCTTGACTATGATTTTTCTTATGTCATTATGTTATGTTTTAATGAGATTGTGCTTATGTGGAAAGTCCCAAGTCCCTCCTTGCCCCCAAAGCTTGAGTCATACTTACCCGCCCCTTAGAACGTACTTGTTATGTACTATGTGATCCATGCAAATCTCTTCCCTGATGATATCCCCATAGATTGAGTCCAAAGCCCCATAATCCCTTAGAATTATGTATTACTTGTTATACTACACGCTTCCAAACCAATGATGCATGAATCGATGCTAAGATGGCTTAATTAAGAGCTCTCGGGTTCTCATTCGCCATGTCACATCTAGGGCCCTACCCTCAGGTCGTGACAAAGATGGTACCAGAGCACTAGGTTTATAAATGGTCCTCGACGTCCAACATGCCACATCAAGTAAAGTCTTATTCATGGGTGTGATGCGCGCCATACCTATGAGTTAGAGGCTATGGCGACCTTTTAGGAATTATCTCATTTTGTTTCCTCATATGTCGTGCTATGAACTATTTTATAAGTTTTTTTGAATTGTTGGTTTTCTTGTCACTCTTTCAGAAGATGCCTCCACGAAGAGCTCCTCTCCCTAAATAGGCCCCGATTTATGAGGAACAAGTTCCTCAAGAGCCTATGGGGGAGCAAGTGAGTCATGTTGAATTCCAAAATATTATTGCTATGTTGGCTTAAGTGGTGACCAATCAGGCCCGAGCGGCTAATCCTACTCGTGGTCAAACCCCAGGCTCTAGGGTGAGAGACTTCACTCGGATGAATCCTTTGGAGTTATTTGGTTTAAAAGCCGATGAGAATGCCCAAGAATTTTTTGATGAGCTCACTAAAGTGTTGAATATCATGGGTATGCATTTTGAGGAGAAAGCTGAACTGGCTGCTTATCAATTGAAAGATGTGGCCTAGGTGTGGTACAATCAGTTGTTGGTTGAGAGGGTTGTTGATGTTAAGGTTGATTGGGAGGAGTTCAAGTTTGCTTTTCTAGATCATTTCTTCCCTCTTGAACTTAGAAAGGCCAAGATGACCGAATTCATTGATCTCAAGCAAGGTGGCATGACGGTGAGAGACTATACTCTCAAGTTCACCAAGCTCTCGAAGTATGCTCCCATGCTTGTGGTTGATCCCCGTGCAAGGATGCACAAGCTTATCTCTAGGGTCTCTGATTTGGTGGTGAAGGAATGTCGTACCACTATGATTATTTAGGAGATGGATATTTTCATGATTATGACTTATGCTGAATAAATTGAAGGGGAGAAACTCAAGGAAATGAGAGTAAATGATTCTAAGAGGGCCTAGTATGATGGTGGGTTCTCTAACTCTATGAGTGGTGGTGGAAATGGCCAATTCCAACAAGTCCAAGACTAGAATATGAGGTTTGCCAATGATAGGGTACCCCCTCCCAAGGCATATATTAGGGGGTAGACCATTGCCTCCTCGATGTGACCAATGTGGAAGAAATCACTCGAGTGAATGTAAGAGAACCTCAGGTGCCTGCTTCCGGTGTGGTAGTAGGGATCACCAGGTTGTTGATTATCCCAAGAATGACAAGAGTGTCAAGTGGTTCCAAGTGGTCAGGGTCAGTTAAAGGCTCAAGTTGGTGGTGCTCCCAGAAACAATAGGTTCTATGCTTTTTATGTCAGATAGGAGGTGGATGAGGCTCCGGATGTTGTGACTGGCATGTTAAAAGTCTTTGATTTTGATGTTTATGTTTTGCTTGACCAAGGTGCAAATTTATATTTTGTGACTCCTTTATTGGTTGTTAAAAAAAATTGAGTCCTGAAACCTTGAGGGAGCCTTATTCGGTTTATACTCCCGTGGGTGAGTCTATTATTGCTCAAAAACTATATCGTGGTGTCCTATTTTAATCTTGCATAAAATCTTCCGTGGTGACCTGGTAGAGCTTGAGATGTTTGACTTTGATATTATTCTTAGGATGGATTGGTTGCATACATCATATACCTCAGTCGATTGTAGCACTAGAAAAGTCAGATTTCAGATTCGTAATGAACCTATTTGGAATGGAAGGGTAGTGATTTTGTTGTTAAAGGCCAATTTATTTCCTATCTCAAAGCCCAGAAGATGATTTCTAAGGGGTACATCTATCATATTGTAAGGGTTAGAGATGTGGAGGTTGAATCACCTGCTCTTGAATCAGTTTCAGTGATTAATAAATTTTCCGATGTGTTTTCCAAAGATTTTCCCGGTAATTCCTCCTAATAGAGAGGTGGATTTTAGCATAGATCTCCTTCTGGATACTCAACCTATTTCCATTCCTCCTTATCGTATGTCCTCGACTTAACTAAAGAAATTAAAGGATCAATTGAAAGACCTGTTGGAGAAAGGCTTTATTAGGCCAAGTATTTCACCTTGGGATGCTTTCGTGTTATTTGTAAAGAAAAAGGATGGGTCGCTTCGAATGTGTATTGACTATCGACAATTGAACAAGGTGACCATCAAGAATAAGTATATGTTGCCTAGGATAAATGACTTTTTTGATCAACTTCAAGGAGCCATCCATTTCTCAAAGATAGATCTTCATTCGAGTTACCATCAGTTGAAGGTGAGGTAGTGATATTCCTGAGATAGCTATCCAAACTCGGTATCGACATTTTGAATTTTTGGTAATGTCGTTTGGTTTGACCAATGCTCTGGCGGTGTTTATGGATCTTATGAATCAGGTGTTCAAGCCATTCCGTAATAGATTTGTGGTTGTCTTCATTGATGATATCCTGATTTACTCTTGAAATGAGCAGGAGCATATGGATCACTTGAGGTTAGTGCTTCAAACCTCGAGAGAGAAGAGGTTATTTTCCAAGTTTAGTAAATGTGAGTTTTGGTTGGGAGAAGTTGCTTTTCTTGGGCATGTGGTATCAAGTGTAGGTATTAAGGTTGATCCCAAGAAGATCGAAGTGGTAAAGAATTGGCCCAAACCATTGACCCCCTCTGATATTAAAAGTTACCTTAGGTTTGCTGGATATTATCGAAGTTTTGTTGAGGGATTCTTATCCATCACATCCCCTTTGACTAATTTGACTCAAAAGAAAGCCAAGTTTGTGTGGTCGAATGAGTGTGAGAAGAGTTTTCAGACTTTGAAGGACCGACTTACATCGGCTCCCATTTTGACATTACCAAATGGGCTAGATGAGTTTGTGGTATGTTGTGATGCTTCTCATATTGGATTGGGATGTGTACTTATGCAACATGGTAAGGTGATAGTTTATGTGTCACGACAATTAAAGGTGCATGAACGAAACTACCCAACCCATGATCTTAAGTTGTTGGCGGTGGTATTTGCTTTAATGATTTGGAGACATTACTTGTATGGGATTCATGTAGATGTTTTCACTGATCATAAGAATTCGCAATATGTGTTCACCCAAAGAGATCTTAACTTGAGACAAAGGAGGTGGTTGAAACTACTCAAGGACTATGACATGAGTGTCCTATATAATCCTGGTAATTAATTAGTGGGAGGTGAAGTGGAATTTAATATTAAAGTTAATAAAAGTTCAAATCAAAAAGTAAGAGAGAGAAAAAAGGAAAAAAAATAAAGAAAAACTTAAAATAAAAAAATTATAATTTAAATTAATTTACGCGTGTTGCATATTGAGTGGTGTATGATACCACTTGTTTTGTAAAATTTGGAATTGGTCAAAAAATGATGTAATAATGTTAGTTCAATTGTTTAGGGGTAATGTTCGCATAATTAAGGTGTCCTTTTAAAAATTCAAGGCAACTTCAGGTGTACTTTGTCTTTTCTCAAAATTTTATAAACATTACACCAACATTGGGTTTACTATCCATAGAGGATTTAGTTATTCATAATGTAATAAAAAGAATATGAATACATATCTAGAAGGAAAATAATTGTTCGAACTAAAAAGTATCAAAAACTGTAATTCTCTAACACAAAAAACCTATTAAAAAAATATTTACAATAGCCTAAAACTCAAAATTATCAAATTGCCAACCAACACTATCCATGGATCGTGCATAATACATGGATCATATAACATGCCATGCTCCAAAAAACTTTGTTGAATCTTATTTCCAACAGTATCTTCTCCAAATCAACATATCGTAATTGTGACATATGGTTCGTACTTGCTATCATGGATTGATCATCTTTTCAAGACCCTGCAGATACCACTCTTTGATCTTTTTCACATCAAAATTCACTATTTGTACTTGTATTTTATGGCTCATGGATTGTCAATTTTGAGTTCAGTTTTTTCTTGTTTTGGCAATTTTTGATATCAAACACGTACAAAAAACATTCTAACATTGGGAAATAGGAAAACATGCAAAAGGAAAAGACATATGAGATATGTTATAATGATAGCAACATCCTACATCTGGTAGAAGGAAATTTGACTACCTTTCCTCATTAGCCTATATGATCCTGTGTATCTCGTCAATGTAGTTTTTTGGGATCATTTATGAGATCACGATAAAAATTGGAAGGTTCATGCAAAGGAACTCACTAATTCTAAAACTTGTTCACCCTTCCTAAGAAGGTGTTTCTTCTAAACATTGATGTTGAGATTGTGCCGGATTAACAGTTGAATCACTTCCCTTCTGTCTATGTCGGGTGAGTTCTAACGTGGCATAAAGACATGAGATTTCCCATACGCTCCTCAGTTATGGGTGAAGAAGATGAAGTATGGGTGGCCTGACCTAATAGGCATCCCACCTGAATGCATTGAGTTTGGGGAAATTCATTAGTGTTAACCCTTTTTCTCATAATTGATTTTCTCTAGACCCCTCAGTTATGAGTGCCCTGAACTAAGTTTTGGTCTGAATGCTCTGAGTTTGGGGCAACTCTTGAGTAGTATTAAACCTTCTTTTCATGGTCGACTTTCTCTTTGTAGGAATGCACGAGTTAGGATCAATTATCAAGGCTTACTCAATATCACAATCTAGAGTAAGAAAGAAGAAACACAGCTTCGTAGATTTACTAGGACACTAGCAGTCTAATAACAAATTTGTTACGCCCCAAACTTTGACCTAGACAGGACCAACAGTGATACCTTAACTTACCCGAGTGATTTCGTTAAGACATACGTGAAAAAAGGTAGAACAAAGTAATGCCTTTAAGAGAATTTTCATAAATAAAAATCTTCGTTAAGTTCCTATGACATAATTGTACAATAACATAGAAACTGACATTGTTTACGTCCTTGAACATCCAGGCTCAAAATAGATTTAATTAGTGATCAAATCTGAATTTGTGGGATGTATTATTTCTTGAATGAATACAAAAGATAAAGAGGTTGGAGAGATTTTTCGGAGAAAATGAAAAAATTTGTGAGGCTGTTGCATTTAACATGACTCCTAGCTCTTGATCTAACTTGCAATTTTATCCTCCCTCCAATAACGACTTACAAGTCGTCTGTCACTCAATGATTAATTCTAAAAAAATTCAGGAATCTAAATCATTCCATTATTCCAAAATATTGTACCTACAAGAATCAAATTTAAAATATTGTCAAAATACTAGTTATCGTTTGCTTGCCCACGACTAAACTTAAATAAAATTCGGGAATCCATATCATTTCAAAATACTAGTCGCCTGCCTATCAACGATTAATTTTAAAAATAACTAATTTAAAAAATAGAAACAAATCGTAGAATGAGTAAATTTTTAGGGTAAATACTACTTGTAATCCAAGAAGGAAAATTATTTATTACAAGCGGGCTACCCCTTTACTTTCATACCTCCCCCCTCCTCCGTTTTTAACTATTTGATGTCATGATGGTATCAAGAAGGAAGAGACAATCATTTAGTGAAACTGCTTTGATACCATCCAAGTATATATATATACTCTGATGGTATCAAAGGGGAATAAACTACTTGATACCATCAAAGTATATAGATACCATTACAAATTGTAATGGATATATCCTAACACATGATAAGAAAAATATTTTAAAATTTTTACTAAAAATATTGTTTAAACATGAACATGATAAAAAAAACACTTTCAAAATTGTACTAGAAGTATTCTTATAAGATGATAAGTAAAACACTTTTATAAATGTAATGAAAGTACATTTATAATATGATAAAGATAACACTTTTACAAATATAATAAAAGTAACCTTCCAACAAGGAAAAAAAAATACTTTTACAAAATTTGTGTAAAGTATAATTGCACAACAATCATAAATTTATTCTATAAAATTTACTAAAATAGTTTAGCAACACAATAAGAGAAAAAACATTTAAAATCTATATTAAAAATATCCCGGCAATATCATAAGGAAAACATTTTATAAAATATGAAGAAAATACCTTCAAAACATAATTATCTATTTAATTTTATTTGTGTTTATTAAAACAATAAATGCATTATATATTGAATTCTTTTCTCTTTTCAGACACTATTTTTATATATGTTATTCTACATAAATATAATTAATATAATTATACATAAATTTTTTATTTATACATTACTCTAATTCATTCATTGATAAATTATGTAAAAAAAATTAATTGTGAAGTTTGGTAGATATAATTTTCTTGATGACATTGGTTTTGAGATTTTACTTTAATAGAATAGAGATGTCTAAATTCTACAATATATTCTTCATTTTGATTAAAATAAGTTTAGAATATACTATGCTTAGACTTCACATAATTATATTTTGATTGGCCAAGTATATAGGTTATCATTAGATTACTTAAAGATATTTTGTTGTATGACTAATGCTTATGAAATAAGTTTTTGGTGTTATCAATATCTTTAATTTTTATTTATGAACACTATTTATTAATTTTATAGACTCAAAAACTTTCCGCGCATCGCGCGGGTACGAATAGTAATTATTTTCTTTTAAAAAAATTCAATCTTATATGATACCTATAGAGTATCAATATACTAACGGAATATTACAAAGAATTAAACTTAGTTCTATATGACACAACTATGGTATCATATATTGACGAAGTATCACAGAGTAGTGATGTTGATGTCATATGTGAAATAAAAAAGAAGAAAGTGATATAAACGAATAAATAATTTGGGTTGAGTCCACTTTTAATAAACAATTTCACAGTTATGACTATTTTGTGTAGTTTTTCTATTTTTTTCACTTAAAAAAATTGACCCACAGACCAAACGATCATTTTGGTGTGGGTTGCTAATGCTTTCGTTTGTCGTTTGAAGGTGGACAATTAGTACCTAATAATATGTCCCAAATTAAATTGGTTGTTTCAAAATTTTGGCTTCAAAGATTGACCCTTTACAGCTTGTTTGGATGGTGGTTTGTCATGGTTTCATAATGTATGGTGTCGTATGGTATGGTATTGTACAGTACAGTACTGTACAATGTTTGGATAGATTGTATGGATTCCTATTATTTAATGATAATTTGTTGTTTGATTTGATAGTATGGTATTGTATCGTAACTTGAAAATTTACAAAAATATCCTTAATTATTATAAATATTAAATTTATCAATATTTTTTACAAAAAACTCTTTAAAAAAATTAATACATAGAATCAAGCAAGGAAACATAAAAGCTAATATATTTCCAATCCAAACAAATAACACAATAAAATAAAATAAAGTAAGAACTTTAAAAAAATAAACCTAAAAAAATAGACTAAAACGTGAAAGAAAAGACGGGAGTCCAAAAAGAAGTTTCAAAAATTGATACAGAGGAAAATAAGTAATACAAAAGTAGTACATATATTAGAGTAAAATTTAATAAATAATAAAGGATAAAGGATAAATTAAAGTTATTTAAATTTAAATAAGGGTATAATTGAAAAAAAATAAGAGAACCATGGGATACCACCAAATTGGTGGTTTCAAAAAGTGAGGATTTTCATGGTTACATAACCATGAAATAAAACCATATCATACCACATAATTAATGAAACAATCAAAACAAACGTGATTTTCTTACTAATCATACCATACCATACCATCAAAAACCACCATCCAAACAAGTTGTTAGGCTCCTGACTCCAATTGTATTCATATCTTCACGTAAATGCGAATTTCAATATTCTATTTTATTAATATGCATAATTAAACAAGTTTTGTGTTTGGTTGGGTTATAGATAGGTCACGTTAAAATTTATGTGGACCAATAAACAAATGACATGTGTTTAACTAAAATTTCATATAATTGTATTGTTAGTGAAGAGACAATTTTAAGTCCATTGAGCAAATTTGTGGCAAAGAGATGAAAGGAAGATATTTTCGAGTGGCATTTTTATCGACTAAATAAAAAGGAGAGCAAATTTAATCTAATAAATCAAAGAACATTTTTTAAAACTATTTTCAACACATAAGAATTTGCAACCCTTTACTGTTTAAAAATGAAAGTACAATTACTACGAGAAAGTGACCCAACAAGTATCCATCCACCAGCATGTATAGCATGGCATTTTAAATGCAATCATTAACTAAAGGCAGTCCAAGGGCGAGATATCTAGGGAATGACTCGCTTTTACTCCCCCTTTCAAAATAAGCGTTTGTTTCTGCCTTTCCATTTTATTGATATTTTTTTTCATTCATTTTTACATATTATTTTTTATATTTCAAAAATAATTATTTTTTCTATATTTTATCCTTAATATTAATTACTTATTCCTCAAATTATCGTTTAAAACTTAATAAGTATTGAACATCAATTAATAAGGACTGGTTTAGTTTACGTGTTTTGCACATATATATCGTGTCAATTTAAAAATTATATACAAATAATACTTGCCGTTAAAATAGATACAATATTTATATAAACAAAATTATATAAATGCTATTAGTTTGATCCAATAATTTAATTAATTGATTAAAATTTAATTTTAAAAAAGACTCCTAAATATTAAAGGAGTAGTTTAATGTTTCAACGTAATTTAATTACTCTTTTTCTTTTTGAAATTGTTATATTACATACTTTTATTAATAAAATATTTGATAATTAAATTTTAGTTAATTGCAAAGTTTTAAATATTAAGAAAACTAATAATATTTTTTCTTCATATCCTAGACAATTATTTATATAGAATAGTCCTAAATCAAGAGTGAATTTTTTATATAAAGAAATTTTAATTGAAAAGTGAATCTTAAAACTAAATAAATAAAAAATAAAATAATATATTAAGAAAAATAGTTTAAAAAATGATTTTAACTAAAGCAGAGTATTTTAATGAAGAGCAAAAAGTTCAAACAATATTTCTAAGAGTTTTTACGCTTTTAATATAGTATAGATAATGTGATAAAATAATCATATCAATCATTATCTTTTTAATGAGTGTGTCAAGTTAAAATGTGACAAGTAAGCATGAACGATCGAAGTATTGCACATAGTTAAGAAAGCATTAATGATTTTCTTCTAATTTTATGTAATGACCCGTTAGGTCATTTTAAAAATAAATTATCTCTCTTTATAAAAAGATCCTTTTCGTAAATTTAATTTAAATTTTTTGAATTATTCGGTAATTACGATTGTTTAGTTGATGGATAATTTTAAATAAATAATTTAGTTTGTGGATTAAAATAATAATTTAGTTAATACCCTATACTATTTATCTCATATTTATTAAAAATAGATTAATAGATTTATTACTTTTAGTATATAAAATAAATAAATAAATAAGAAAATAAAAGAAAAAGAAGAAAGAAATTTAAGAAAATAATAATAATAATAATAATAAGAGTAAAAAGGGGGCTGAACCCCCAATTGAAAACAAGAACCTGAAGAAACAAAACAAAAAAAAGACGCCAAAACCAGAAAAGAAAACGACGCACCAAAGAAAAAAAATGCGGAGAAGAAAAAAAAAAGAAAAAGGGAGAGAAAAATTATGATTCTCATCTTGAAGCGTCAAGGTAATTATTCTCGTCCTTTCAAGTAAGTTTTTATAATATTATAAATAAATTTTTAGAGTAGAAACGTGTACAATTTATGAAAATATAGGTATAGGGTTCTTAGAATAGAATCTTGATATGCGGGTCGAATAGCGATCTGTTTTAGCTGAAATTTGACATACAAGTTTATTTTATTATGGGTAAATATATTTTGAAAGAAATTTTCAGATTCGAAT